>PVKS010004283.1:75827-94930 GCA_004027875.1 Aplodontia rufa | reverse complement strand
TTGCTAAAGTTGCTGAGTCTAGGTTTGAACTTCAGTCCTCCTGCCTCAGCCTCCTTAGCTGCTGGGATCACAGGCATGCACCAGTGTACCTGGCTTAAGGTTTATTTACTATTTTTAAAGTTTCTTTTTCTTTTAAGAAAGAGGGGACAGTGAGAGAGAGAGAGAGAGAAAGAAGCAATTTTTATTTAGTTTTTCATGTGACTTTCATTCCTCGGACATTTTGTTGTGTATGTGGGTTCTGAAGTTTGAACTCACGTGCTCACGCATGCCAGACAAGTTCTGTAACCACCAAGCCACCGCTTCAGCCCCCCCCACTTCTTCCTCTCCTTCTCCTTCTCCTTCTCCTTCTCCTTCTTCTTCTTCTTCTTCTTCTTCTTCTTCTTCTTCGAGAGAGAGAGAGAGAGAGAGAGAGACAGAATCAGTTTTTATTGAGTTTTTCACATGGCTTTCGTTGCTCTGACACTTAGTTGTGTACGTGGGTGCTGGGGTATGAACCTGTGTACTTGCGCAGGCCAGGCAAGCGCCGTAACTGCAAAGCTACCACTCCAACCCCATTCTTTTTTTTTTAAAGAGAGAAAGGGAAAGTGAGAAAAAAAGAAAGGAAGAATCAACTTTAGTTTTTCATATGGCTTTCACTGCTCTGACACTTCCTTGTGTATGTGGTACTGGGGTTTGAACCCACGTCCTTGCACATGCTAGGCAAGGGCTGTAACCACTGAGCCACTGCTCCAGCCCCTCCACCAGCTTTTGCATCTCCATTCATCCACCCACCACCACCATCTTCATTTACAGCCATCACTTCTAAGAATTCCATCTGCATCTCCACTCCCAGTCCACCACCATCATCTCCATCCCACTATGACCACCTCTACAGACTCCATCTTCATTTTCATCTTAACCATCACAAACACAATCAGTGCACATATCCGCACCTTACCAACAGCACATCCCTTTCTTCACCTGAACTACTTCCTGCCTTATCCCCATCAGCCCCTCCATGACCAGCTGCAGCAGCATCTTAGTCACTACACTTGGCCATAACTCCATGACCCCTGCACTTCCAAGAGCTGGCTGCTCACAGCACTCCCACCATCTCACTGAGACCCGAGCAGGGCCTCTCTGCCAAGGATTCTGAGCACTACGGATGATTACTAATTCGTCCTGATCAGCTGGGTTCATCTGCATTTCCCATCCCAGCTGAGCACAGCCCTGCTATCCAGCATAGGGCTATCCCCAGCTATCATCTCTAGGGCCCTTGGCAAACCAACAGTTTTCACAGCCACTTCTAAGGGGCACTGGCTAGAGTCACACTGGAGGTAGTGACCAGAAATACAATCCTTGACTTCATCGGCAGAGCCCTGGCCCTGCTCTGCTCAGCACACTAACTTCTGTATTCAGACTCAGAGCCTGGGTAATGATGTTGCTGGGAAGGGACAGGAGCACTCTCCATGGTGACTGCAGCAGGAGTACTCGGAAGGTAGAGGTGACCACACGAGATACAGGAAGAAGGGATTTACACTCGCAGAGCACTACAGTCCATTCGTTGCTGAGCTGCTGTGTGCTCGCTCTCCTTCACACCATCCTAACAGCCTGCTCACCCTCATGGCTTCCTGTGGACATCATTCCTATCATACACAGGAGGAAATAGGCTCAGAGAGGGCAGTGGACCCCCCAGAGGGCTCTTCATTTTCTCCAAGCTTTAGTTTCTCTTTCTGTAAAGTGGGTGTGAGGGTAACTTCCTTGAAGAGCTTTTGCAGCTCTTAAACAGATCCATCTCAGGGTCTGGCACACAGTAGGTGTTCAATACATGGCAGAAGTTGCTGCTCATCTTCAGAGTGTTTAACGGCTGTCGACCATCCCACCAGTGTTGGCTTCCTCTTCCTTGCCCATTCCCTCTGCTCCATGTTTAGGTTCTTTCCAACTTGCCATGGTTATAAGTCACTTGTGATGGGCAACATTCTGCAAAAAGAGCTTCCTTGTTTTAGGTTAGTTGGATGCCTGGTTCTAGGAAGATACACATTTGAAGATTTGGATTCACTTTGAACTGTGCTTTTATTTTATTTTATTCTTTCTCTCCTGCTGGGGCCCAAGGGAAAGGCAAGAGCTGCATGCTTCCCTCTGGGTCAGGCAGAGACCAGAGTCTTGGACTTGGGGAACTGGGAGTAAATCCCACTCACTTCCAATGGTGAGATCCTGGGGTTGGGGATTTAGTTCAGTGGCAGAGTGCTTGCCTAGCCTGCGCAAGGCCCCAAGTTCGGTCCTCAGCCCTGAAAAAGAAAAAAAAAGATCCTTAGATCAGTGTCTCAATTTCCTCATCTGTAAAATGGGTTGCTATGAAAAAAATTATGTGAATTCTAAGCATTCTGCCTCAAAACCAAAGCTTTATGTTTGCCTCTTTTCTCCAGCCCTACCGAGGCATTTTAGTTCTTCAATATACAGTAGCCAGAAAGGTCTTTTAGAAGAGTGGAGTCCCTGTTATCCCTCCGCTTACAACTCTGGAATGACTTTCATTTTTTTCTTAGAATAGTAAGCCATCTTTACTGTGCCTGTGGACCCCTGCATGATCTGGCCCCTGCTTTGCTAGTCAGCTTTCTGTTACTATAACACATACCTGAGATAATCAATGTCAAAAAAAGGAAAAGGTTTATTTTGGCCCATAATTTGGAAATCTCAGTCCATGATCCTGTTGCTTTTGGACCTGTGTCAAGGCAGCACCACATCAAGGCAGGAGCACTTGGTGGTGGAACAAAGTTGTTCACCTCATGGGTGGGAAGTGGAAAAAAAAAGGAGAAGGAGAAGGAGCACCAGATACATTATAAGAGTTGAGCTTGGATCAGATAAGAACCAGGTGTGTCCCGGGAATTGAAAGGGGGTCCATTGGGCTGGAGCAGTGGCTCAGCGGTTTCAGCGCTTGCCTGTCAAGCACGAGGACCCGGGTTCAAACCCCAGCACCACGTACACAACTAAGTGTTGGAGCAACTAAGGCCATGTGAAAAACTAAATAAAGTTGTTTCTCTCTCTGTCTCTCTCACTGTCCCTCTCTCTTTAAAAGAAAAAAAAAAAAAGAAAGGGGGTCCATGCTCATTTTATCAAAGCCATGTGGGTATTTAACCTTAAAAAAAAAATAAAACTCACATGAGGGGCTAGAGTGGTGGCTTGGCAGTTACGGTGCTTGCCTGGCATGCATGAGGACATGGGTTCAAAGCTCAGCACAACGTACACAATGAAGTGTTGGAGCAATGAAAGCCACATGGAAAACTAAATGAAAATGGATTCTATTTTTCTATCTTTCATGTCCCTCTCGCTTTAAAAAAAAATCACACGACACTATGTCTTATAACAAAAAACAGCCTTTCCCTGCCTCCCATTCCACATTTCTAAAACCACTCTCTAAAAGAAACAGCTTTAGTTTTTTTAGCTACTTCTTTTATTAATCACCTTGTTTCCAAATAACATGTTTATACTGTCCATTTCTGAATTTTTTCATTTTAGGCATTTTCTGTTTGTTTCTTAAAGTGAAAGATGAGGATTTTACTACACCATACACACACGCCCCTCTCTCTTTCGCTCCATCTCATTCTTAGATTTTTCTTTGAGGTACTGGGAATTGAACCCCAGGGACTCATGTGTTCCAGGCAAGCACTTCACCACTGAGCTACAAACTCAGTTGGATTTTATACGTTTATACCTCAGCACATTCTCTTTATGTTCACAATAAGGTTATAGTTCATCAATTATGGAAACGTTCTCAGCCAAGCCCCTCAGTGAATTATGCTTTTCTAGAAAAGCTTTCCCACCCACCCCCTTCACTGATTTTGTTTGCTTGGTTTTCTCCATAGGACCAGAAGTTCACTCTTTACTCTGGCCAGAGGTGTAAATCTCCCCTAAAATGTTGAAGCCATCAGCTCCGTTTCCATTTTCTTAGAAGCAGTCCCCTGGAGAACCACTACTCTCTCAGCTCCCTTTCCCCACCTTCTGTGTTGCTGTCCTCTATCTCCTGGATTCTTTCTCTTCTTTTTCTTTTCTTGTTACTTTGATATATATGATAGCTTACTAGCTTCCTGAGAAAAGATGCATAAGAGGTAAAATTTTGGACTTAGTGTGTCTAAGAATGTTTTTATTTTGCTTTCATATGGAATTGATAGTTTTGGTGGGTATAGAATTCTAGATTGAAAATAATTTGTCTTCAGCATTCTGTGGGCATATTGTTCTGATTATTTACTTCTGCTTAGCAAAATATCCCAAAACTCAGCGGCTTAAACAGTGGTTTATTAGTATATTTCACAATTCTGTAGGTCAGGAATTTGGACCAAGCATAGGAGGAATTGCTCCACTCTGGTCCAAGATGTCTGAGCTTCATAAGGGATTGTGTGAAAGACTAAGGGCTGGAGCAGTGGGTGTTGCTTGGTTATCCTGCTCTCTTTAATCACACACTCCTCTCAATGTGGATACAACAACCTTATAGCATGGCTTCCTGAAGGCAGAGTAGTTGGACTTCTCATAAGGCATCTCTGGGTTCTGAGAGCAAGTATCTCCAGAGGCCTGGGTGTAGGTTGCAAGGCTTTTTCTGAAGTCCCAGAAAGTACCTTTGATGCACTCTGTTGGAAAAGCAAGTCTTGAAACCCAGCTTATATTCAAGAGCACGGAATTAGATTTTACCTCTTGATGGGAGGACTGTCAAGGAATTTGAAGCCACCATTAATTAATTTCACATTGCTCCATTGTCTTTTAGTTTCTAATATTATTCTTGAAAAGTTCCATGGCCTTCTGATTCTGGATCCTTTGTAACTTGTTTTTTCTCTCCAAATATTAGGGTCTTCTCTTTATTCCTAGTATTCTGAAAATGGTTTGTTATAGGGTTTCCCCCTCTCATTTTGATGGTCTTTCAATCTGGACATTTGTTATTTAGTTAAGTGAAATCTATCATTTATAGTTCTCTAATAGTTTCCATTTTCTCACTTTTCTTTCAAGAACTTCGGTTAATCAGACATAGAACCCTCTGTGTCCTCTAATTTTTTTTTTAAGAGAGAAAGTCAGTGACAGAGAGTGAGAGAGAGAGAGAGAGAGAGAGAAAGAGAGAATCAATTTTATTTAGTTTTTCACATGGCTTTTATTGCTCCCACACTTAGTTGTGTACGTGGGTGCTGGGGTTCAAACCCGTGTCCTTGCTCATGCCAGGCAAGCGCCATAACCACCAAGCCACTGCTCCAGCCCCTTTAATTTTTTTAAAATGTTTTCTTACCTATTTTCCATTTTCAAGTTTAAATTGTTATCCATGCTATTATTTTTAGGTGAGGCATGTGCAATAACCAATGAGCCACTGCTCCAGCGCCTTATGCTATTATTTTTAAAAATTATGCCAGGCATGGTGGCATACACCTATAATCCTAGCTTCCTGGGACACTAAGGCAGGAGGATCAGAAGTTCAAGGCTAGCCTGGGCAGCTTAATGAAACCCTGTCACAAAGAAGAAAAATTTTAGAAAGGGTTAGTGTTAGCTGGTTGTGGTGGCCCATGCCTGTAATCCCAGGAGCTCAGGAGGCTGAGGCAAGAGAATCACAAGCTTTTGTTGTTGCTGTTGTTCGTTCAGATTTTTCGGTGTCTATCATGTGCACATTCTTGGGGGAGGAAAATAGCCCTGTTTGCTCTTTTGTTTTGTTTGCACCTTTCTTTTCTTTCTTTCTTTTTTTTTTTTTTTTCTTGTAGTGCTAAGGCTGAGGATTGAGCCCAGGACTTCCTTGGGCCTGGTAGCACTTGCATGGTAAGCAAGTGCTCTACCACTGAGCCACATCTTCATCCCCTATTTCTCTAGTGTAAATGCTTCTACCACTATGGCTGATTTTGAGCTTCCTATATGAATCAATCAGCATGCAAAATTCCTGAAAATTTGGCAAACATGAGCATCTGCAGAAGGCTGTTTTCTCTGACTTCCCTTCAAGTCTGATGATTTCTGCCTGTTTGTTCATAAAGAATGAGGCTCAAGAGCTGGAGGTGTAGCTAGTGGTAGGGCACTTGCCCAGCATTCATAAGACTCTGGGTTCAGTTCCTAGCTGTGGAGGAGGCAGGGGCTGACATTAACACTCTCAAAACTGATTGGTGGCTCTGAGTTGTGGATGGGACTTGCTTCACCCTCCTCTAATGCCATGTTCCAGAACCTGTTTTTTTTTTTTTGTATGTTTGTTTTGTTTTCCACAGATAGGTCAGTTTTCTTAACTTTTTTATTTCTGGTTGTTGGTGAAGGTGTCATATCATCTGCCAGCCAAGACTCATGGGACTGAGCGGGGAAGGGCATTGAGAGTGTCACCATTTAGTGTACAATCTTCATGTAATCCATTTTGCTATGATCCTCCCATCTCCTCTATACCTAGTGTTCCCAAGTCCAGATTTTTCTGATTCATCTGCTCCTGGAAACAACCTCCACATTCTCTCTGGGGCAGAGGGTGGGGTCAGGCAGCCACCTCATTGAATGGGTGGGGAAATGGTATCTGGAAGATCTGGAAGTCTAATTGCCTTTCTTAGAAACTTTTAGCCAGTTTTCCTTCTTTCAGGCCACCCCACATCTCTGCTTTCAGAGGGTTCTAGAACCTTCAATCCTTCAACCTACTTGGGGTCGTGGGTCTGCTTTCTGTGAGTGTACCCTACTCACCTATCATTAGCTTGATAAATTAATAGTCTCTCATCGGTTCTTTCCAGCTTCCAGAATCCCTACCATCATTTTAGCAGAATTTCAAGAAGGAGGAGGAGGTGATCAACATAGAATCACCCATGCATAGCAGGAGCCTCCCTTCTCCACTGCCCATGAGTCCTTCTCATTCTTCAGATCTCTGCTGAAACTGTCTCCTCAGAGACCCCACCCTATCTGTTCCTATTATCAACTGCTGCATGGTAAACTACCCCAAAACTTACTGGCAAATGGCCACCTCCATTGTCCTTAGACATCTACGATTTGGGCAGGGCTTAGCATGATGATTCATCTGCAGGTGGAGGATTCATTTCAGGATGATTATCTCACATGACTGGCAAGTGGACATGTATTAACAAACGAGAGCTTGACTGGGCTATAGGCCAGGCCCTTGGTTTCTTTCCACATGAACCCACTCAAGGGGCTTCGTGCGATTCCTTGCAGCACAGCTGCTGAGTTCCAAGCATGAGTACTCCAAGAGACAGGAAGGGGAAACTGCTGGTGTCTGTGGCCTGGGCCCAGAAAGCATTTCTGATGCCATGTTCTATCAATCAATCACAGAGTCTTGCCTGATGTCTTCATCGTCCCCACAGGATGTTAAATTTACAGAGGCTACTGAGTGGCAACACAGAGAAGCTAATAGTATTAAAAGAAAATTTGATTACTCGCAGTTCCAAGCAGACAGGACATGCTGCACCTCTCAGGACTACATGGGGAAACCCCAGGGTTGGTCAGAGGTAGAATAAGGGATTGGGGGGTAGCTTGAGTCAGAGAGTCTTTATGATGGCTTTTTTTTTTTGTACCAGGTATTGAACCCAGGGGCTCCTAACCACTAAATCACATCCCCCCTCTTTTGAGACCGAGTCTTGCTGAGTTGCTTATGGTGTTGCTAAGTTGCTGAGGCTAGCTTTGAACTTGTAATCCTCCTGCCTCAGCCTCTGGAGTTTCTTGGGATTACAGGCATGTGCCTTTATGGTGTCTTCATGGGAAGGAAGGTGAGGAGGAAGCTGCAGTTAAGTAGCTGAGAAGAACTAGGACTGGATAATTTCTCAGTGGGCTCTGGGCTACAGTGGAGATCCCTGAATTGTCCAGTACTTGGCTCTGGGGTAGGGAAATATTGGTTTGGTGTGTGGGAGTTGGATAAAGAAGTGGCTGGGAATGTGGGCTTTGGGTTGGTTGGTTTGTATTTGAATGGCATGTTTGAAGGCAAATTGTTTACTATCTCTAGGAATTAGCTAGCCCTTGGAGGGATAGTCTTTCCCAGCCAGAAGGTCCCAAAGATGTTAAAGCATAAAATACAGAAGATTAAAAAAAACAACATGGGGGCTGGAGCGGTGGCTTGGTGGTTACAGTGCTTGCCTGGCATGCACAAGTACACGAGTTCAAACCCCAGCACCACGTATACAACAAAGTATTGGAGCCATATGAGAAAACCAAATAAAAGTTGATGCTCTCTATTTCTCTCTCTTTCTCTCACTGTCCCTCTCTTAAAAAAAAACATGATTAATACACCAGACTCCAGAAGAATAGACAAAGTTCCCATCACTTGCAGGAAGAAATTTAAAAGCAGTTGTAGGGGCTGAAGAGGCAACTCAGTGGTAGAGTGCTAGCCTGGCATGCACGAAGACCTGGGTTTGAATCCAAGCACCACATACACAACAAGTGTTGGAAAAACAAAAACTAGATGAAAAAATAAAAATTAGCCCTCTCTCTCACTCTCTTTAACAAAAAACAAATAAAACCAATTGTACCCTTTTTTGTCTTCTGTTCTACCTAAAATTTCTCTTCTTTACATTCTCAAACTACCCATATTCCCTTTCTTAATAGCACTTAATGCAGCAAACTTTTTTTTTGTACCGGAGATTGAACCCAGGGCACTTAACCACTGAGCCACATCCCCAAATATATATATATATATATATAGATATATAATTTTTTTAAGACAGGGTGTCTCTAAGAAGTTGCTGAGGCTGGCTTTAAACTCATGTTCCTCCTGCCTCAGCCTCCTGAGCTGCTGGGATTGCAGGTGTGCATCTCTGCACACAGCTTGCAGTGACAGTGTGCTATTTTATAGTGCTTTATTTGCTTATTTAGGGTCTGTCATGTCCCCTGTGCCATGTGCTCAGTGAGGGTAGCCCCTTGACTGTTTTGCTGCCGTTTCTCCAGTGCTGGGAACAAGGGCTGGTGCATATTGAATCATGGACACCTGACAAACATTTATTAAGGGAATGAGTTAATCAGGGAACTCAGCACATAGTAGACACTTGATAAATATCAGCAGATATTTAAAATTATCAGCCCTTCCTAATTTCCAAACATTTCCAATCAAGCCGGTGAAAGCTAAAGCACAATAAATATGGATTAAAAGTCAGACTTACACTGGGGCAGTACTGCGGCTTCAAAGCAGGAGGGGCAACCCAAGGCAGATGCTGGATGGAACCAGGGTCTGTCTGAGTGTCTAGGAGACACTGAGTGAGAAGGAGCCTGTGAAATGACCGAAGTGGCCAAGGCAACATCTGAGGAAAAGAGAGACTGGAAACGGAGACTCCAACAATGAGCAGGTCAAGATGGACCTTTCTTTTCCCACAATATATGCCCACTATGAGCTCAGCACTGCTTAAGCCTCAACATAAACCCTGTGGTATAGATTTTACAATTGAGGAAACCAAGGGCCAAAGAAGTTAAATTAGTTGCCCAAGATTACACTGGGTTTGTGCAAAGACTTTCTCATCCACATTCTTAGTCATACTGCCTGGCCCATCTCACAGGTGTTCCATGTTAGCCCACTGGGGTGACAGTTATTCACTGGTTGAATGGGGAGGATTAGAGAGGTTGGAGGGAGGGAACTGTTAAGGAAGCTTGGTAACATTGACCCAGGGGAGAGGAGAAGGCAGTCACTGTGGGATGGAGAGAAGCAGGCAGATTGGAGAGAAACGGAGGAGAGACAAATTGAATGTGTGCATTCTAGAAAGAGGAGTGTTAAGAGAAACTTGGGCAAATGGGTGGATCCTGGAGGTGGAAACTCAGAAGGAGGCCGAGGTGGTCCGAGGGGGAGGAATTCTGAAACTGTGTTTCATGGTCAAGGTTCCCTTGGTCAGGGTTTCGGAGGGTATCGGCTGCTCTTTGCAGAAGCATGGGGGCAGGAGGGATAGTGGCTAATGGATCCCTCCTGCCCCCATCCTTCTGCAGTAGGACCAGGTGAGGGTGCTTGGCACAACTATTAAAGCTTTAATTTAATATACATTTGGAAAAGTTAATTCATTCACTTAGCACAAAAGAGTAACAGGTAAAAGTGCTGTCTTATAAAATAATGACAGAGCAGCCCCATACAAAAAACTTTGACCGAAAGACAAAACTTCTAAGGAGCCTGTCCTGCTTCTTCCTTCTTTAGCACACTAAGTCAATTTTCTTTTGGGAGGAAGGAGTTCTGGGGTTTTAGATCTCTGAATGTCCGGCGAACCAAGTTCCCCTTTTCTCCTTTTGCTGGATGAAGGACAGCTTATAATATCAGATGACCAAGAAGATTGAGATTTCTACATGGGTGCTTGTCTAGCTTTCTGTCAATAGGAGGAGTACAGATACACACTCCTTCCCAAACTGATGTGACCTGGGAACGCTTCTGCTGCAAAGAATCTCACAGGGCTGGGATCCATGAAACAAACTTTGGGAGAGGCTGCCAAGGCAACCAAATGTATCAGCAAGTAGGACAGAGGACCCTGCCTACCCAGTGCCTCTGTTGGTCCTGGACAAATAATTTGAATTTGAAGGATGCTATTAATATGGACAAACAGGCAGGATAATATAGAGGTCGAGGGTATGAATTCTATCATCCAAAAGACCTGTGTTCAAAGTATGGTCTTATCATTGGTCCTCTGTGTGCCCTCAGGCAAATCCTTTATCTCTCAACCTCAGGTTTTTAACCACCACCTCACAGTTGCAGGAATAATGACATTTTACACCTAAGATGCTTGGAACAACATCTGATACACAGTAGGTGCTGGCTGAATTCTAGGGTTGAGTTTAGGTTCAGCCATGCTGCCCATGCTGCCTGGCTCTCTCTTTGCTTCCTCCCAATCCTGGGGCATCTGGAAAATGGATAGAGGATAATGGGGTCCTGCAGTTCTGAATGAGAACTACTGAGTGAAGGTAGTGAGCAGGCTCAGGGTCAGAACCAGGCGAAAGGGGCTTTGCCAAAAGGAGGGTGCCTGGGTAGAGATGCCGTTTCCTGACATCGTTTTTCCTAGGTCCCTCCGTGATGGCCCGGCCTTGGCTGCCCTGCTTCCTGCTTTCTACCCTTCTGGTGTCAGGTGGGTATCTCCTCTCTCCAACAAGAGCAGCAGTGAACTGGGGATCTGCAGCAGGACCTTTCAGAGTAGAGGGGCTAAACCTCTTTAGCAAACACCCAGATCCTGTTGCCTGGCTCTGTGTGTGGCTGCCTTGAGAGGCCTGGAGAGGAAGCCAACCCTAAGGACAGGGTGTGGGGGAGTCAAGATCTGTGGAGGTGTCCAGGTGATCCAGTGCTCTATGTCCCTACAGTGGCAGCCAATGGTGCCCCGCAGTTCTTGAACAACATGACTATGGTGACCCTGCCTGAGGACCTACCAGAGGGTGAGTAATGGTCCCAAGACTTTACCTACAAGAAAGTCCTAGGGGTAAAGATGATGAAAGGCAGCTTGTTTGGTTCCAGAAGTTTGTTTTCTCCTCTCAGCTTTTGAGTCAAGAACAGTGTCCCCTTGGGTGTGAGATGCACCACCAGGGACCCTCACATAGCATCAAAAAAACAGCACTCATTCCATTTCCCATCTCCTTCAGTCTTTCTGAGTATTCCAAGGAGATGGCTTCAGGCTCAGAGACTTACCTAGACATATTGCCAGAAGTTAATAAGTTTGCTTTGCTTTTATTGTCTTACTTTGTAGAGTTACATTCTCTCTGCGGCAAGAAGGGGGATTTTCCATTTATGGCAGTGATCTAAAGTTCGCTTTTAAAATAAATGATTTACAAAAATAGGAGGTGGATGAAAAGAATAATAAAGCCGGATGTGGTGTTAGCTGTAGTCCCAGCTACTCAGGAGGCCCAGGCAAGAGGATCACTGGAGCCCAGGAGTCGGAGATCAGTCTGTGCAACATAGTGAGACCCCTATCTAAAAAACAAAGCAAAACAGAAAAGAATAATCACAACTAATGATACATGGATATGGAGAAGGTCATGGCAGTGGAACAGGAAGGAATAAGGGTGGGGAAAGATCATTTTACAAGAAGCTAAGGGAGCTGGATTTCAAATTCCCAGAAGGCAGGATATGGACCAGGGGTGCAGAAACAATACTTAACTGTAGTCATTGGGGCCCCAAATAATAGATGTATAAACAAGGTAGAGGTTTGTTGTCTTCTCCCTAGACCACTAGAGCTGTTAAAGATGTTGTTCCATCAGCCTGTCTCCTCCTCCACCTCAATGTTCTGCCTTCCCTGAATTGTGGGTTCCACCACGTGGTGGTAGGGATGGTTCATTCACACCCCATGCCAGACGGTGGGAAGAGAAGGGGCCAACAGGGCTTGTTTCTTTATCATAATATCCAGCTGCAGGGTCATGGATATAGGGTGGGGGTGGTAATTCACAGTCTTTGTTACAATGTCAGAATTGGGATCTAAAAATATTTGGAGCTATCAGATGAAGCAAGAGACTTCATCAAAGTGAAAGCCATATTAAGTCCTGGGATTCAGAAGCCTGGGTCTGAGTACAGGACAAAAGGAAGGGGATGGGCTTTGCAACCACAAAGGCCTTATCCATTTGGATATGATTGCTGGGACTATCAAGTGTATCATAGGTTATATTGGTAAAGGTTTAGAGCCCAGGAAGAGGGAGGTGATTGTTGCATCACAGTCTGAGATGGCTCATGTTCCCTGGAGGACTGGACTGAGTCCAATTTATTTGACATCTCTGATTGTTCTTTGTAGAACAGAGAAATATTGTACACATATGAATGATATTTACATATATTTTCATAATGGTTTGGTCCAAAATAAAAACAAACATACACACATACACATCTCCAAACAAATGTCACAAATATGTGGAACACAAATATCCTCAAGATTTCCATCTGGGCAGTCCTTTAATATCTAAATAAGTCAGCGTGAATCTCCATCCTGGGTTTCCAGGCTCCTCCTCTGTGTGTGCTTTTGAAGGTTGTGGCTTGCCTGTTACTCCTGTCTTCCGGCCTCTGGCCAGTCCCCAGCCCCCTGCAGCCAGCTCCTGCCTGCTCCTGTTGCTTCTCCCCACTTCACTTTCTCCAGGCATGGATCCAGGCTGCTTCTCCCGTTGCATGTCACTGCGTATACTGAAGGTGTGGGAATAATGGAGGAGCTGATAGTACTTGTCAGGACACCAAGGCCACTGTTGTTCACTGGCCATTCTAGCTACGAGGGTCTGCTCCAGGCCTGGTCTGCCACTGCATGCCTGAGGCTTCCCCTGCCTGTGTCCTCATCTGCCCAGCCCTGGGATCCTGCACATTTATCCCACAGTAGTCACTTCACTGTTCAGAGCAATGCACCTTCCTCCTGCCAGCCAGGATTTTCACATCCTTCCTGACATGAATGCTTCAACCTGACTTTTCAATTCAATTTTTTTTTTTTTAAAGAGAGAGGGACAGTGAAAGAGAGAAATAACTTTATTTAGTTTTTCACATGGCCTTAGTTGCTCCAACACTTAGTTGCGTACGTGGTGCTGGGGTTTGAACCTGGATCCTCGTGCTTGCCAGGCAAGTGCTGAAACCGCTGAGCCACTGCTCCAGCCCCTCAATTCAATTTTTAAAAACGTATTATTCAGACTTTTTGTTTTAAAGTATAACACAGGTATAGAAGTACAGTACAGTCAGTTCTCCATATTCACAGGTTCTGCATTTATGGATTCAATGACCACAGAATGAAAATATTTTGGGAGAAGATGTGCCTGCACTGAACGTGGACAGACTCTTTTTTTTTCTTGCCATTAAGAAACAATACATCGAAATGACTATTTACAAAGTATTTATATTATATTAGATATTGAAAGTCACCTAGAGACAGAGCATGTGTATCAATTACATGCAAATATTGTGCCAGTTTATATGAGGACATGAGTCTCCACAGATTTTGGTGTTGGGGGTGCTGGAGCTAATCTCCAAGGATACCAAATATTTTTGATCCATTGATCTGCAGCTGTTTGAAGCAGTGGATATGGAGAGCCAACTCTATACACAGACAGGGATTTACACACACCCACTCACCTCCTATCCCTTAGGGACTACAGCCACATTGTTTTGCATTTTGGTATTTCTGAATCATAACTTGTCTTACAAATGAGAGAATCATTTAACATAGAGTTCCCTTTCTCTTCCCCCTCAAAGCAGCCCTTCCATTGACAATGTCTCTCACAACTGAGAAGATCTTTATTATGATACTTATTGACACGTATCACTTGTACAAATCAGTGGGGTTCACTGTGGTATTTCCATAGATGCCTATATTGCACTTTGATCATGTCTACCCTCCTTTTTCCTACCCTCTCCTGCACATCTTCTTTCCCCCTTCCCAGTCTCTGATAGAGTTCCTCTTCTATTTTAGGTCATCTTTTTTTTTTTTTCAGTTTCTACATATAAGAGGAAATGTGTGATGTATGATACTTGTCTTTCTGAGTCTGGCTTATTTAACTTACCACGAAGTCCTCTAGTTTCATCCATGTTTTTTTTTTGTTTTTTGTTTTGCAAATGACAAAATTTCATTCGTTTTAGGCTAAATAATATTCCATGGTGTATATTTATCATATTTTCTTTGTCCATTCATCAGCTGATGGAGCTAAGATGATTCTATATCTTATGTGAATAGTGCCACAATAAGCATGGGCAATCAGGTATCTTTTTGATATGCCAGCTTCATTTCCTTCAGCTACATACCCAGGCGTGGGATAGCTGGATTATATGGTAATTCTATTCTCAGTGTTTTGAGGAACCTCCATACTGCTTTCCATGGTGGCTGTACCTTCCAGTAACACGTGCAAGGGTTCCTTTTCTTTTTTGGGGAGGATTGAACCCAGGATCTCACATATTTTAAGCAAGTGCTCTGCCACTGAGTTACATCACCAGTCCTTTTTATTTTTTATTTTGAGACAGCTTGTGATACTCCTGCCTCAGCCTCTGGAGTTGCTGGGATCATAGGCATGCACCACTGTGCCCAGCCAAGGGTTCCTTTCCCTTCCTGAGAACATCTTTTTAGCGGAACATTGGTCCAAAGGTCTTCCTGGAGAGGGAGCTGTGGTGGGGAGAGACTGTGACACAACCTTCCAAACTGAAGATGCTGAGACGATTGGATCAAAGAACAGTAGACTCTAGGGCATCCCTGAGGGCTGCCGTGGCCAAGTGGGGCAAGTTGATCCCATGAAACCCTCAGACTGGGTGCTGGGCGCCACAGCTGCATGAAACTATCATGAGCACTTTTGCTTTTATGGGACCCTTCCTCCAGGAAAGTATATTCAAATTACATATACATGGAATTATATATATATATATATATTTTTTTTTTTGAGGTGCTAGAAGTCAGTTCCAGGGGCCTGAGCATGCTATGTAAGAGAACTACCACTGAGCTACATCCTTTGTTCTTTTTCTATTTTTTATTTTAAGACAGGGTCTTGAACTTGCAATCCTCCTGCCTCAGACTCCCAAGTTGCTGTGATTATAGCGTATGCCACAGTGTCTGGTTATAATTTTTTTCTTTCTTTCTTTCTTTTTTTTTTTTTTTAGAGAGAAAGGGATGGTAGGACAGAGAGAATCAATTTTATTTAGTTTTTCATTGTGGTTTTTGTTGCTCTGACACTTCATTGGTGTCACTTCATGGTGCTGGGGTGTGAACCTACATGGTAGTTCATACCAGACAAGCACCATAACCTCTGAGCCACCGCTCAAGCCCTGGTTGTAAATTTTTAATTGACATGTAGTAATTGTACACATTTATGAAGTAAGGCACAACATTTCATAAATGCATACAATGTGTGAAGATCCCATTAGCGTAATCTTAGACATTTGTTATTTGTGTTGGGAATGTTTGAAATCCTCTCTACTAGCTATTTTGAGAAATACAATTAATTGTTGTCCATCATAGTTACTTTACTATGCTATCATTCCTCCTATCCAACTGTACCCCCGTACCCATTGACTATCTCTTTCCATCCCTCCACTCTCCCCTCAAATTATATTTTATGGTTTCTTTGGCATAAAGACAAATATCATGCAGACTGGATTTGAAATAATATTTTCCTTCTGATTATAAGACACTAAATATTTTTGTGTGCCCCTGAAAGTATCATGGGTCCCATTCTCCAAGCCTCCTGTGCCGATGGATGAGGCCTTTGAGGACCCATGGATAGGAGTTCTAGGGGAACAGATGCTGATAAGATGGAAAAAGTCCTTGCTAATGAGTAGCTGTCCAAGACAGAAGGGGATGACTGAGGAGAGCTAAGTTGCAGGCACTGAAGGAGGCCAAGCAGAGGCTGAATGTAGGAAGTGGGGTGAGGCTGGGGGCGGAGAGCAGGAGCGGGTTTGATGAGTTTATGAAAATGTTCATTTAAGGCTAAAGACTCCATGACCTTGGGATTTTCCTGTTCTCCTCCTCCCAGCCCCTGCTCTGCCCAGGAAGGCAGTGAATGAGGCGGGATTCTTGGGAGGCCAGCAGCAGATGCAGCTTTGGTTAACTGGAGCAGAAACAGAGTGTCCTGAAAAGCTCCAGGCAAACTCTCAAGATAAAGGAAAGGCTTAGAAGAGGCTAGGCCCAGGCACCTCTGTGGGTCATTAGAAGCCCCCACCCTCGGATGCACCCAGCTGGGACGCGTTGACTTCAGCCATTTTTATCTGGCAACAAAGCTCAGTGTTCCAGTTCTGGGGAGGGCAGCACAGCCAGGCCGACTTGGCCACGAGATGATGGGATGGAAGACACCTGGGAATCAGCCTGTCCCGCTTCTTCCCATCCCGAGTGCTTAGAGTTATTACCCCAGAATAAATCAGGATGCAGTTCTCAAGAGGCTTTTTTTTTTTTTTAAGAGAGAGGGACAGTGAGAGAGACAGAGAAAGAGAGAAACAACTTTATTTAATTTTTCACATGGCCTTAGTTGGTCCAACACTTAGTTGTGTACATGGTGCTGGGGTTTGAACCTGGGTCCTCGTGCTTGCCGGGCAAGTGCAGAAACCACTGAGCCACCGCTCCAGCCCTCAAGAGGCCTTTGAATGGGTGCTAAGCAACGACCACATAGGATGTCCATGACCACAGGGACTGGTCCCTGGGGGTTGCGGAGCTCCCAGAATTCAGATGGAGCCTGTGTGCAGAGCATCCAGATTCTCTCGCCCAGCCTCATGGGCAGCTCAGCCACTGCACTGAAAGCGGTGGCCATGGAGCCTGGGCAGCCTCTGTTCCGTCTCCAGGTGCTGTTGCCTTCTGGATGGTAGCTGAAGCCTCGAATGATAACAATCTGGTGTACGGGATTAGTGGCGTCAATGCCTACTTCTTCAGTGTTACTTCCAAGACTGGGGAAGTGAAGATAGCTAGCCCTCTGGACTACGAGGTAACGGGGCAGCAGCCTGGGAAGAGGGGAAGTGGGGATGGCTGTCCTAGCCTGCGCTCCCACCCTGAGCAGGGGCTCACCTTGGGCCCCTTCTCTCTGTTCACTACAGACACTCAGTTACTTCGACATCAACATCTTCGTGAGCAACAGTTACGGCCGAGTGAGTTGGAAGGTGGCGGGAGGGGAGAGTGACCCAGGGACAGGAAGAGCAGGGGGTTCCAGTGCCCACTCTTGACTGTGTTGTCCACTGCAAGCGAGGAGAGCACCTAGTTAACAAAGGACTTGATTACAGTGATGGCATTGGCCAGAGTATCACTATTTTCTTTTGCTATAAATTGTTTACATTAAAGCACAACATTAATTGTGATGTTAATTTATATTCATGTAATATTGCTTTAAAAAAGTGTCAAACACCTCCCAACCCTTGCAGGTAGTCTCAGCTCCTTTCTGAATATGTTGGCATCTACACTCACATTTCTAAGATCACGCTTATGCTGCTGTATCTTGAGTCTATAGAAACTGAGAGTCTTGTGTCTAACACGTTCCCTAAACCACATTTTATTAGTCCATTTTCCATTTCTATAGCAAAATTCCGGAGGCTTGTTATAATGAGGTTCATTTAGCTCACAATTCTGGAGGTTCAGTGGCATGGTGCTGGCATCAACTAGGGTCTGGCGAGGATCTCGTGGCTGATGGCTCCACAGCAGTGGGAGTCCATGCAAGAGGGAGAAATCAATTATGTCACCAGACAGGAGCTGAGGAGTGACTAGGGAGTGGAGAGACTCGTTCTTTTGTAACAGCTCTCCTGTGAGAACTAACCAGAAGCAATAGGAAAACCATCTTCCAAGGACCCCCGTGACTTTCCACTTAAAAGTTTCACCACCTCCTTATCAACACACTGTAGAGCAAGCCTCCAACACATGAACCCTTGGGAGAAAAACCACATCTAAACCGTAGCCCCCATCCATTTATTTCTTTATTTTTTGGGGGGGTACTGGGGATTGAACCCAGGGGCACTTAACCGCTGAGCCATATCTGCAGTCCTTTGTATGTTTTATTTTGAGAGAGGGTATCACTAAGTTGCTAAGGGCCTTGCTAAATTGCTGAGGCTGGCTTTGAACTTGAGATCCTCCTGCCTCAGCCTCTTAAGTGGCTGGGATTACAGGCGTGTGCCACCACGCCCGGCTCCATCTATTTATTTTTATTTTTTGAGAGAGTTAATTTTACTTCTCATTTTGTTTGTTTGTTTGTTTTCTCTCCATGTAATTGTGGATGTGGAGTAGTACCCATTCATTAAAAAAATCATTTTAATCACTTGAATACTCATGAACACATTCTCTACATAAATATTTCAAAAATTGCAGGACTGGAGTGGTGGCTCAGTGATTATGGCGCTTGCCTGGCATGCGCGAGTACGCAGGTTCAAACCCCAGCACCCACATACACATCTGAGTGTCACAGCAACAAGAGCTGTGTGAAAAATTCAATAAAAATTGATTCTCTCTGTCTCTGTCTCTCTCTCTCTCTCACTGTCCTCTCTTTAAAAAAAATTGCAGATAATGCTAAATTCTCCATAATGAGTCCTCTCAGCCCACCGCCACTGAAACTTCCACCTATACTGTGCTTCTTCATACCCCTCCCTTAGTGTGTACGTACATCTCTGTCTCCATGGAGAAAAGACTCCATTTGTTGGTGCATTATTCTGAAACCCACATAAGGAAATCCTGCTGTATATATTGTCTTAAAGCAGCCTCGTCCACTCATCCGTTGGACTTGAAACTTTTTTGTTTCTGTGCCCCCACATCTTTTATTTATTTTCCTTTTTTTTTTTTTTTTTTTTA
>PVKS010004283.1:0-75727 GCA_004027875.1 Aplodontia rufa | reverse complement strand
TCCTTTTTTGAAAGTTATTAAGAAAAGAGTGGGGGCTGGAGTGGTGGCTCAGCGGTTGAAGCGCTTGCCTGGCAGGCACGAGGACCCGGGTTCAAACCCCAGCACCACGTACACAACTAAAAGTGTTGGAGCAGCAAAAGCCAGATAAACTAAATAAAGTTATTTCTCACTGTTCCTCCCTCCCTCTCTCTCACGGTCCCTCTTTCTTAAAAAAAAAAAAAAAAAAAAAAAAGAAAAAAGAAAAAAAAGAAAGAAAAGAGTGTATTTTGGTTCATGGTTCTGGTCCAATGTCAAGGGGCCACATCTGGCAATGGCCTTCTTGCTGGTGGAGTTCCAAAGCTGTGCACGCCCCCATTTCTTATAATGTCTCCATTGGGTGCAGGAATGCATCCTGGCTCTTTAGCTAGTGCCCTCTGATGGGCGCTTAGGTTATTCACAGCTTTAAACCATAGCAAACAAAGCTAAATTGTATGTTCCTGTTATACGACAGGCATATTTTAGATTTAAAACATACCTGCAATTTCACTTTCAAAATCCAGGGAGAGTGAGAGAAGCTAAACAATGGGTTGGTCTAGAAGAAATGTATCAGGAGTTCTGTGCACTCTATTTGCAATTTTTCTGGCTTTATTTATTTATTTGTTTATTTATTTATTTATTTATTTAGGGCTGAGGACTGAACTAGGGGCCTTGTGCATGCTAGGCAAGCGCTCTGCCACTGAGCTAAATCCCCAAACCCTTTTCTGGCATTTTTAAACTATATTTTATGGGCTTACCTGGGTTTTCTCACCTGCAGGCACAAAGCACCATGCACGTGATTGTGGAAGACAGAAATGACAATGCACCTGTTTTCCAGAACACTGGATTCTCCACCAGTATCAGTGAGGTAACATCTGTCCTCATGGGGCAGAGCATGGGGAAGGGCATCCCAAAGCACTTCTCCAAGTGGGAAGGACCAGAAGCAGCCAGTGGCATAACCGAGATCAGGACATCTCTCCTAGAAGGGGCAGCTATAGAACTAAATCCAAGAAGACACAACCCCACAAACAATATTTGCAGCAATATCTTCAAAGCAACTAGATTGGATCAGAGTTCTTTCAATTATAGCAGAAAATACGGGAGTTGATTTTTTCATGCATCTGAAAATTTTAGAGGTACCACTGACTTCAGGCATAGCTAGATCCAGGTCCTCAAATTGTGTCTTCAACAAATGCCTCTGGAGCCTCTCGGTTCTTCTTTTCTTGCTCCCTGGGGAGTAAGAAACAGTTCCAAAATTTAAATGACAATAAAATGTCCCCTAGTCAATCCAGGTCAACATCCTAGCAGCTTTGCAATTTCAGTAGAAAATCTCTCTCTTGGGCTGGAGCGATGGCTCAGCGGTTTCAGTGCTTGCCTGGCAAGCACGAGGACCCGGGCTTAAACCCCAGCACCACGTACACAACTAAGTGTTGGAGCAACTGAGGCCATGTGAAAAACTAAATAAAGTTGTTTCTCTCTTTCTCTGTCTCTCTCACTGTCCCTCTCTCTTAAAAAAAAAAAAAGAAAGAAAAGCTCTCTCTGAAAAGAAAAAAGTTTCCATTGGAAAGTGGAAACCCCAGGGCTGACTTTCACAGGCTTACTTTAGGTCATTGCTAATCCCTGAACTAATTTAAAGATGTCAGATCCTCTGATTGGCTCAATCTGATTCATGGCCCTTCCCTTGATAATGGGGCACAGCCCCAGTTGAACCACATGAGTGGGGAAGAGGTTCCCCAATGACCACTGGGTCCTTTGGAACACAACGTCATTTGGAAATGTTCATTACCACTTGGGTGTAAAGACCTGTGTGTATGTGTGTGTGTGTGTGTGTGTGTGGTGCGGGGGATGCTAGGCCAGGCAGAGGCTGGTACAGTCTAGACAGTCCTTGACAGGCTCTGATGGAGCACCTACGTGACAGGCACTGTTTTAGATGCTGAAGTTACCAGGTGAATAATATCTCCCTGGTTGTCACCTGAACGGGTTCACATTCTAGTGAAGGGCACAGACAATAATTAATGAAACAAAATAAGTGGGATTACTTCAGATGGTGTTGAGTTATATATATAAAGATCATAAAACAGGGCAAAGTGAAAGAAAGGGACTGTGAAGGGAACTGCTTTTGGTTGAGTAATTAAGAAGGGCAAGAAGGAGCCTGCCAGAGGATGTTCCAGGCAGGGGAACAGCAGTACAAACGCCCTGAGATGGGGATGAGCTTGGTCAGAGTGACTGGAGGGTAGAGGGTGAGGAAGAGGTGAAGTCAGAGAGGAAAGCAACAGCCTGACCTTGGAGGGTCACAGAAACTGTCTGGACTATAGTTTTTTGGGTATAATGGGGGAGTGCTTGGAGGGTTTTAAGCACAAGAACATTGTGGTCTGATTCATGCTTTTTTTTTCTGTTTTTAAAGAGAGAGGGACAGTGGGAGGAAGAGAGAAAGACAGAATTAATTTTATTTAGTTTTTTTTCCACATGGCTTTCATTGCTCCGACACTTTAATTGTGTACATGGTGCTGGGGTTCGAATCCATGTCCTCGCACATGCCAGTCAAGCACTGTAACCGCTGAGCCACTGCTCCAGCCCCTGATTCACACTTTTAGGATCTCTTTGTGCTACATGGAAGTCACAGTCACAGAAGCAAAGGCCTCCAAAAACAACCTTCCAGAGGCTGAGACAGGAAGATCACAAGTTCAAGACCAGCCTCAGCAACTTAGCAAGGCCCTCAGCAATTTAGTGACACCCTATCTCAAAATAGAAATTAAAAAGGGTTGGATGTATGGCTCAGTGGTAAAGTGCCCCTGGGTTCAATCCTCAGTGCCAAAAAATAAAAATAAAAAATAAAGAACCTTCCAGCTCTGCAGGGTGCTGTTTGAAATCTAGGACTGTAGGCTATGGAGAGCCCATGGGAATATTTGAGCAAGTAGTATAGTCAGACTGGGCTCTAGAATGTTCCCTCACCCTAGTCCTGACAGGCTCCACAAATCAGAAGCCAGTTCAGATGGTGGTGAGGCTGTGTAGAGAAAGGAGGAGAGTTGGGTCCTGCTTCCTGCCCCACACTACTCCTGGATTCCTCCAAGGCCCAGTCCACTTGGGAAGGATTGGGGCACAGTATCCCTGTGGTGGTGGAGAAGGATTTGAGCCCACAAGTGACAAGTCCCTCTCCACAGACCCTGCCAGTTGGCTCCCTGGTGTTCTCCGTGCTGGCTGTGGACAAAGATACTGGGTCAGCAGGTCTGGTGGTATACTACATAGAGAAGGTGAGTGAGCATCCTCAGGTGTGGGCCTTTGGGAGCGTGGGTGCCCTGACTGCTCCTTATGGCCACCAGGGGGCACCATACCCACAGATAACCTGCAGGGTCCTTGAGTTCTAGCCCAGCCCTGCTCCAGCTCTTTTCCAGCCCAGCCCTGGTCCCAAGCCTTCCTCTCACGCTCATACCCAGCTGTCCTGGGAGCCTCACTTTTTCCATTCGCCAAATGGATCCTTCCTCTCACCCTCCTGCACAGGGTACTGTCAAGTCCCTGGTAAAAGCTAATGCCTTTCCACTCAGCAGTTAACACACTCCTGGCTTCACAGAATAAGACATCGGACCCCAGAGAAGTTTTGTTTCTTTACCAAGGTTATGCAGACAATAGGGATATGTGAGAAAATTTGCAGACAAATTTGCTAGTGAATTTGAAGACCATTTTTTGAAGATAATTTTGCTAGAGATCACTCAATTTATTGAGCAACAATTATGTCCTTCGCACTTCTTTTATCTCATGGGCTCCTCCTTGAGGCAGTTTTACAAACTCCACTTCCCAGAGGCAGAAACTTCAAGTAGGAGAAGTCATGTGATGGTGAAGTTTGCATGGTCAGTTAATGGTAGAGCCAGGATTTGGCTCCATGCCTCTCAGAGCAGGTTCCTCTGGGGTACCACTGTCCTAAGGTGCCCAACCTGAATGTCTTCTGCCTCAGGTCATCCCTACTTCTGTGGACAGTGAATATCTCTTCCGGATCCTAGAGAATGGCTCGATCATACTCAATGGCAGTCTCAGCTACAATAACAAGAGTGCCTTCTATCAGCTGCAGCTGAAAGCCTGTGTGAGTGGGGATGCAGGCAGGGGCAGGAGCACTGGGACCCACAGCCCTGGCTCACAGAAAGTTTATCTCCCTACAGGACTCAGGTGGCTATCTTAACAACACATGGATTGTTCAGTGCTCCACACCTGTCTTCCTGTCCATCACAGTAATTGACCAGCCTGACTTGGACCCTCAGTTTGTCAGGGATTATTACTCTGCGTCTGTGTCTGAGGATGCAGTCGTGGTATGTGCTGGGGACCTGGAGGGCTCAGGTAGAGACAAGGGACAGAGGAAAGAGTCAAAGGCACTGACAAAGCTTCCTTTCAGGGGACCTCGGTGCTGAAGGTGGAGGCGGTGGATGGCGACAAAGGCATCAATGATGTTGTGAACTATAGCATCTCCAGTGAGAACCAGGGTGTCCTGCTAGGCTGGGCTGGGCTGAGGCAAGGGCTAGGGTGGGGGTTCTGTTAGGGTCACTGGAAACAGCTGCTCTGTCTGCCTCCTTGTCAGACTCCACAAGGCCTGGATGGTTCGACATTGGGGCGGATGGGGTCATCAGGGTCAACGGCACCCTGGACCGCGAGGACCTGCTGGAGGAGGATGAGGAAGTGCAGGTGCAGGTCACGGTGAGTCAGGGCTCTCCTGCTCTCTGGCCTCTGACCGTCAGTCATACCTTCTCTGAACACTGGTTCTCTGCCCTCTGCCCTCGGGCTTCTGCTCCGCACTTCAGGCCACTGAGATGAACCTCAACATCTACGGGCAAGAGGCCAAGGCGAGCATATGGATCACAATAAGAGTGCTGGATGTCAATGACCACAAACCTGAATTTTACAACTGCAGCCTCCCAGACTGTTCCTTCACACCCCAGGAAGCCCAAGTCAGCTTCACTGGCTATGTGGATGAGCATGCCTCTGCCCGCATCCCCATCGATGATCTCACCATGGTGGCCTATGACCCAGACAAGGCAGGTGCCTGGGAAAGGGACGTTGGCAGGGGATGATGGTGGGCAACACCTGGGGAGGTAGGCGGAGAGTGAATGACAGAGCACATGGCAGGAGAGTGCATGGCAGACCCTAGACGAATGACAGCAGTGGTGTTATGGTGAATAATGGGTGATGGTGAAGCCGATCAGGTTATTGTGGAAAATGGGAGTTGTTGGGTGATACCTGGAAATGTTGGATGACATTGAGTTGGCGAGTAGTAGTATATCCCAGGTGAGGCCAGTGGTGTTAAACAGAAAGGCAGGGTTGAGTGGAGGTTGGTTAATGCTAGGTGGAGTATAACTTCTGGTGATGTTGGTATTGGGTAGTCAGTAAATTGGGGTAGTATTGGGTGTCGGAAGAAGCTAAGCTCTGATGTGTCCACGGTGATCTGAGTGAGTGTGAGGTTGGAGGGAACTCTTTTTTTTTTTTTTTGTACCAGGGACTGAACCACTGAGCAACCACCCCAGCCCTTTTTTAATTTTTTATTTTGAGACAGAGTCTTGATAAGTTGGTTAGGGCCTAAGTTGCTGAGGCTGGTTTTGAACTTGTGATCCTCCTGCCCCAGCCTCTTGCACCACTGGGATTACAGGCTTGTGCCACTGCACCCTGCTTGGTTGGAGGGAACTCTTAAATGAAGATTGACATTGGGAGGCGGTAACTTGAGTGGTGCTGGATGCTAAATGACCGTGGATGGTGCTTGGTAATGCTAGGTGATATGGAGCTTGTACAAAATATTGAGTGGATGATGGTATTGGGCGGTGTTGGGTTGGTGCGTGTGTTGAGCTGGTGGTTGGTGTTGACTGAAGGGTGACATTGGGTAATGGGGTGCAGTTGGGTACTGGTGTTGGTTGGTGATGGGGGTTGTTAATAAGGAGGGCTGATAGGAATACTTCGTGGGAGTGAGGGGCATGTGACCAGGCTCTGTCTTTCTAACTCAGGTCTGGGACCCACAGTGCCTAGGGAAATTCTCACCTGACAAGCTCCCATTTCCAGATACTATTGACTAGCCCAGCCTCCTGGGCTCTGTTATTTCAGTCTTTTAAGGACCTCTATGCCATCATATGGGACCTCATTGGACAGGGTTTCTGGAGGCCTCAGAAGGCTAGAGATTGGGGGAAAGATGCAGGTGGGGAGGTGGGAAGGGGGACAGGATCCCTACTATACAACCCACATTTACAGGGCAGCAACGGCACCTTCCTGCTGTCCCTGGCGGGCCCTGATGCGGAAGCCTTCAGTGTGTCCCCTGGGCGGGCAGCAGGCTCAATCGACGTGCAAGTACTGGTGAAAGAATCAGACATGGTGGACTACGAGAACCAGACGGTGATGGTGGTGCAGGTGAGGGATCCTCGGGGGTGCCCAGGATCAGAGGTCATGGACTATCAGGCTCCAATATTACTGCCTCTCCTTGGGTTCTCAGGTTGTGGCCACTGACTCAGTCAGCAAGAATTTCTCCATCGCCACAGTGACCATCTATCTCAGAGACATTAATGACCACAGGCCCACATTCTCCCAGGACTTCTATGTTGCCAGTGTGTTAGAGCACAGTGAAATAGGCACCGTGGTCATCAGTATCGAGGTGAGTGATTGGGATGTGGCTGGGCCAGAATGGAAGGGAGACACAGACAAGGGCAGATCTGGTGCTGTGGCCCTGCTTGAGTCTCTGTATCATCTGATGTCATCAGGTCCCAGGAAGTGTGCATGTGCATGCGACTGTGCACATAAGACACATGTGTGGGGCCTCCGTGTGTGAAACCAAGTGTGTGGAGATCCTCCCTTTGTTTCAGGAAGCATGATAGCCATGCTTCCATAAGTTGCATGGTAGGAAAAAAGTGCCATTATATCCAAACAGTGCCTCACCATCTCTTTGCCTCATAGGCCACGGACCCAGACACTGGTGAGTGGGGCCGCATCACCTACAGCCTGCTCCCAGGAAATGGGTAAGGTCTTAGGGTGGACAGGTGGGCAAGCAGGGCTCAGATCTACCTCTTGACCTCACCATTGGTCTAGGGTAGCCTGAGAAAATATAGAGAGCTCAGTTACATTTTAATTTCAGAAAAACAATTAATAATTTAAAAATAAGTATATTAGTCTGTTTTCCATTACTATAACACAATACTTGAGACCTGATTCTTTGTAAAGACAAAAGGTCTAATTAGCTCACAGTTCTAGGTCCAAGGGCATGATACCAGCATCTGCTGGGCTCTGATGAGGACCTCATGGTAGATGGTATCACAGTGGGGTGGAAATGTGTACCAAAAGAGAGACCAATGATGAGATAAGAAATCAGAATGAGGTGGGGTCAGTAACACCCTTCCACTAGGCCTCACCTTTTAAAGGCCCCATCCCTTTTTTTTTTTTTAAGAGAGAAGCAATTTTATTTGTTTTTCATCTGGTTTTCATTGCTCCAACACTTAGTTGTGTATGTGGTGCTAGAGTTTCAACCTGGGTCCTCGCACATGCCAGGCAAGTGCTCCAACTGCTGAGCCACCACTCCAGCCCCACCCCATCACCTCTTAACATTGCCATATTGTGAACCAAGCTTCCAACACAGAAAAACATGGAGACAAACTCAAGCAACCCATAGCAATAAGAATGTTGGAAATAGTGCATGGGACATACTAAAATATGTGTCATTGTTTATCTGAAACTCAAATTTAAGAGTGCCTCTTATCATTTTATTTGCTGAATCTGGCTGAACAGGGACAATATCTTTGAGGTGGATCCAAACTCAGGGACAGTGACTGTGAAAAATGACATACTACTGGACCGGGAGAGGCAGGCTGTGTACTACCTCACACTGCGGGCCACAGATGGTGGCGGCCTGTCGACCACCACCACGCTGCAGATCAACTTGATAGACATCAATGACAATGCGCCCACTGTCATTGGCTCCTACAACATCTTCGTCCAGGAGGAGTTGGGCCATGTCTCCGTGACCATTGAGGTGTGAACTGGCCTGACCTGGTGGGTGGGATGGAGGAGGGGACAAGGCCTGGCTCCGTGGTCATGCTGGCCCTGGATGGAGTCTGAGCTCTGTTCTGTGGCCCTAGAAAGTCACCCAGTCTCTCTGAGCCTCTGTTTTCATAGTGAAGGCAATCAACATTTATTCACAGGGTCACTGGGAGATGATGAGGTAATGGATGTGAAAGCACTGAGCACAAGGCCTGACAAACAGATCTCAAAAGCATGTTGCACTTTTATGTGCACACCCCTGCTTTGTTCCAAAAGGACTTGAGGTGGTTTACATACAAAAGCAAGATCAAAGTGTAGAATAAGCTGGGCCTGGTGGCTCACACCTGTAATCCCAGGGGCCTGGGAGCCTGAGGCAGGAGGACTGAAAGTTCAAAGCCAGCCTCAGCGACCGTAGCAAGGCCCTGTCTCAAAATAAAAAATAAAAAGGTCTGGGGACATGGCTCTGTGGTTAAGTGGCCCTGAGCCTGTGTTCAATCCCTGTTATCATAAAAAAAAAAAAAAGTAGAAGAAATAAAGTTAGAATGATTGCTAGGAGTGGGCTGCAAATTCATTTCTGAGCTTCCTAATGCCAAAGCAAAGAAAAACATGAAATGAGGTCAGTGACAGGTTAAATGACATAAAAACCCACTCATGGCTCCAGAGAAGCACCAAGGAGAATGTTCTCCCCTTGTCCTGAGAATTTCAGAGGCTTCTCGCTGGAGTCTTCTGAAAGGAGGTCTTGTGAGAGGTGGGAAAGCAGGTCCTCAGAACGATAATCCCTTGGTCACAGAGCCCTCCCATCTCCCTGGGGCTATGTGGCTTCCCGCACACCTGCAAAGCAGTTGCTGTAAAGGTTCTCTTTTCCCAGAAGAAAACTGAGGCTCGGAAAGGTCAGGCCACCTTGCTATGATCGCAGTCAGACTCTGGCAGCACTGGGGCTGCAGCTCAGATCTCTCTGGATCTAAAACCCTTTTTTCCTTTCTCCTCGATACTTTCCACTCTGGTCTATGAGGTCCTTGGAGCAAAACCTTTCAGATTTACTACTATAACCCGGTTTCCCAGTGTGAGTCCTGACAAGTGCTTGGCCAATTAATTCGTCTGGGTTCAGAGCACCAAGAGATGAACAGACAGGGTCAGACTTTTGGAAAAATCATCTCTGGATGCTCACAAAGTATACATTTAATAAACAAGATCTCAACCCAACTGAAATGAAAGCGCTGAGGGTGGGGAATGGGCAGGGAGGAGGGGGAAATATTGATTCTAAATTATAATAACCTGGCATTTGCTGAGCACCTACTAGGTACCAGCTCCTTTGCTGGACCTCAGATCCTCAGAGATAAATTCACCATAATTCCAAATCCTGGGTAGCTCTCAACTGCTAGGAAGGGATCAACGATTTACCCAACAGTGTCCTCTGTGCTGTGTTAAAGGTAGCACAATAATTGTGAGATGCAGCTTGGCTTAGAGTCAGGCAGGAAAGATGAATGGGGCATTCAGGTGAGAAGACAGCGTGTGCAGAGTCCCAATGGCATGGAAGAACTTGCATTCTCTGAGTTTGTTTACCCCAAATACAAACCAAACCCATGTTTGAGGCACTGGCAGGACAGGAACACACATTTGCACACACTTACACACATTAGGTGAAAAATTAGCTATTTTAAAATATAGCACTGAAGTAGTCATCATGGGAAAATCAGAACCTTGTTGGACTTCACACTATGTTCTCAAATTGTTGGACTGTCTGTAGTATACTTCTGCATGTCCTTCTTTCCAGTAGCATGTCAGATTCATAGGAAGCTATCTTTTTTTTTTATTGCTTCTATACTTTTCTCTTTAAGAAATTTTTTACTAAAGAGTTGTTATTATACAATTATAAATGCACATAGAGTAACAATATGACATGCATTTGCTCCTAAATTGGAGCTACCCCCCATCGTCCACACCCCAGTCTCTTGATTCTTCTATGTTTTGCCCCTAAAACTGATAAGAAATGTTTAGATTGTGAATTTTCCAGAATTAAATGATTTCATAAGTATTATTTGGATTTTTGGGGTGGGAGTAAAGAGTATGCTATGTTGTTGATTATCTCCCAAGATCCACCCCTATCCTCCCTCCTTCTCTCCTCCCTCCACATCCCCTCCCCCCACATCTATGGTACCCCTAGATTATGTGTTGCTATGCCCTTTCTGGGTCTAATACATGAGTTTGACTACCTTTCACACAGGCCTGGGTTTTGCTTCAGGGTCCACAAATAAGGGAAAACATTTGACCCTTGAATCTCTGGGTTTGGCTAACTTTGCTCAGCATGATTTCTTCCATTGCCATCCATTTACCTTCAAAGACCACAATATTGTTGTTTCTAATTGCTGAGTAGAACTCCATTGTGTGTGTGTGTGTGTCACAGATTTTGGATCCATTCATCCAGTGAGGGGCTATTGTAAATTGAGCTGCTACGAACATAGATTTTGCTGTGTTGCTGTAATGTGCTGGGAAACTGACTTGATTACCACTCTATTCCCGATGCCAAGATCAGGGACAGGCATGTGGTAGATACACAGGAAACATCTGTGAGATGACTGAATAATGAGTTAGTGCTTAAGACCTCAAAAACTGCAAGCTGTGGAACTGAGCCTCTCAGATGGGAGACAGGTTGGGAGATTGGCCAGCATCCCACTGGCTCCAGGCCTAACTGCTGCCTCCATGGGCTGGAGCGGGAGGTGAGGCTGTGGGGCAGGGGATGGAGGGCTCAGGGGCACCCAGTGGTTGATATCTGACTTCTACTTGTCTGCATAGGCCTATGACGACGATGAGCCAAACACCAACAACAGTCGTCTGTTCTTCAGCTTGCTGCCTGGCCCCTACAGCCACAACTTCTCAGTGGACCCTGACACAGGGCTCCTCACAAACATGGGGCCCCTGGACAGAGAGGCCATTGATCCCACCCTGGGGGGCCGCATTGTGCTGACAGTACGTGTGGCTGACTGGGGTGTGCCCAGCCTCAGCACTGACGTCAATGTCACCATCAACGTGGAGGTAAGGCCCGACTCAGCAGGGGCAGGGTGCTGGGTTGGGGTGCTCACCAGCAGGTGGCCAACCTCTCCTGCCTCCCACACAAGGCACGTGTTTATGCCTTTTACTATGTGGTGAGTGGGAGAGCCCTGTACCAGGGTTAGAGCCCTGACTCACTGGGTGTGGAGCCCTGGGCACCCAACTCCCCTGCCTGTAAATTCCTCATCCATGAAACGGGGATGAAAACAGCATGAAGATTAATTGAATTAATCAATGGAAACTGTTACTAAGAGTGCCTAATCCAAAGAAGGTACTCAGTGAGCATTAGTTCTTATTGCTATTCACAAAGTCCTATGAGAAGCTTTCCTATCTTCCCAGCCCCACCATCCAAAGGCAAAGACAGAGGTGAAAGTAAGCTTTGCTAGTGTCTATTGCACACCAGGCCCTGTAAGGTAGGAACGATTAAGAAACTTAGGCCCAGAGAGGTTCGAGAGCTTGCCTAGGGTTGTAAGATGGGATATGAACATAGTTGGTCTGGTCCTAAGGCTGTCACCTGCTCACGAGGCACCTTCCTCTGGAAAAGGGTTGTAACAAATGTGCACCTCTACAGTGGCATTGATGTGCATGGTCCCCCTGGGGCTGTGCAGTGCAAAGCCTGCACCACTGCACACAGCAGCCAGGCATGCCACTGGACTGGGATGTTCCACTCTCCTACGAAGGTCAGAGGGTCTGACTTCAGGGATAAGGGAGAAACAGAAGCAGATTTGGAACTCGATGCTCCTGGGGATGGGGGAGGTTAGAAAGAAGGAAAAACGAAGAATTGCACTTACTGAGAGTGCGGGTCCTTCACTGCCATGCGCTAGAACTGCCAGTAGGAGGATACAGCTGCCCATTTTGCACAGAGGACACTGAGGCCTAGAGAAGTCAAAGACACACAAGAGGCAGAGGTGGAGTGGAATTTGACTCAAGACTTAGCTTCTGGCAGTTCCTGTGAGTTGGATAACCTTGAGAATGTAACCAGTTGTGTGCCTGGAGCACATAATGCCACTTCAGGGAAATCTCCATCAGAAAATACATCTCATCTGGGCATGGTGTGGCTACAAGCCCAGCCACTCAGGAAGCTGAAGTAGGAGGTCCAAGAATTCGAGACCAGCCTGGGCAACATAACTGGACCCATCTAAAAATGAAAGAAAATGTATCTAGTTGAAGGCGAAAGACCTTTGCTTTCTAAACACATTCTGTGTTTATATAGAAAAAACTGAATGTCAAAGCAAATGCCTGTAATGTCACCCACGAATGGGCACATCTGGGGAAGGACATCCCTTAAGCACATGCCAGTGGTAGAGGAGATCGTGGAAGGCTGAGTTGGGAGGGTTCGAACTGTGCCCTGGCTGGAGGGGAAAGTGAAAACTGAGCAGCTGGTTCCAAGGGCAGGACTGGTCTGAGCCCTCGAAGGGCCCCAGAACTCAGCTTCACCTGAGCACAGAGGCAGTGTCATGGGGTCAGATGAGTGCAGCAAAGAGAGGGACAAGAGAACGTGTGGGCTGCAGAGCCATGGTACTGGTACCAGCACAATGAATCCCAGAAATGAGAAGTCAACCTGAGCTGGACAGGGACACAGACAGGGACCTGGAACTGTCCTGGAAAGTAGGGTCTAAACTGTTCTGAGTGGTAGTCAGAAAAAAAAAAAAAAGGAAATGGGGCTTCCTAACTATGTATAAGTGACTACCGAGGTTCTTGCACATGCAGGCCCCAGGGAGGTGACTGGGACAGGTTCACTAGCCTGTTTCCACATCTGGGAAGTGGGCAGTGTGGTCCAAGGAGACAGAGTGTCCAGTCCTCTCTCTCTATGGCAGAGGAATTATTAGTTTCTCAGATTGGATCTGGGGAGGGTGGACCCTTGGCTCTACTAAGATCCCTGGAACTCACATCAGCCTCTACCTACAGGACATCAATGATAACCTGCCCATCTTCAATCAGTCCAGCTACCAATTCTATGTGAAGGAGAGGGATGTAGGTAAGTCCTTTCTAGGGCAGGCTGGGCACCGATCATAGGTCCCCCAAGTTGGGAAGTAGGTCGGCTGTGAAGATTAAATGAGGATATGGATGTAAAGTGTTTCTCATAGTACCTAGCATACAGCGAGCACCCAATTAATTCTGTTATTTTGTGAGGCAGTATAAAGGAAAGAGCGTAATTTTGAATCAACTGTATATTTATTTATTTATTTATTTATTTTAAAGAGAGAGGGACAGTGAGAGAGACAGAGAAAGATAGAAACAACTTTATTTAGTTTTTCACATGGCCTTAGTTGCTCCAACACTCAGTTGTGTATGTGGTGCTGGGGTTTGAACCCGGGTCCTTGTGCTTGCCAGGCAAGTGCTGAAACCTCTGAGCCACCGCTCCAGCCCCTCAACTGTATATTTATATCCCACCTCTGACACCAAATAGCATAATAACCATAGTGACAGCTACACCAACAGGAAGGTCTGGAGTGCCTGAGACTTGAGGGCAAAGGAAGCTTCCAATGGCCTGTCCAGGGGTCCCTGTAGCCTCTTTCCTTGTCCACAGGAGTGCTGGTGGGTGTGGTGGAAGCCTGGGATGCAGACCAGACAGAAATCAACAACCGCATCAGCTTCAGCCTGTCAGGGAGTGGTGCCAACAACTTTGTGCTCCGAGGCTCAGTGCTGGGCTCTGGGAGGGCTGAGGGCCGCCTCTGGCTGCCCCCGGATGGGAGTCTGGACTATGAGACACAGAACTTCTTCAGTCTGACTGTGAGTGCTGAGAACCTAGACTCCCTGTGGAATGAGACCACAGTAGGAGTCAACGTATCTGTGGTGGACGTGAATGATGAGCCGCCGGTCCTGGATGAGAATTCACTCCAGGGCATCTCTGTGACTGAGAATGGCACACAGCATGGTGAGGTGGCCCAGATTGTTGCCTGGGATGTGGATACTGAGGCCCAGCTGGAGATACAGCTAATGAACGTCATCTGTACCAAGGCTGGGGTTGACGTAGGCAGCCTGTGCCATGGCTGGTTCTCTGTGTTGGCCAATGGCTCTGTGTACATCAATCAGAGTGAGCTGATCGACTATGAGGCCTGTGACCTGGTCACGCTGGTGGTGCGGGCCTATGACCTCACCACAGATCCCCGCTTCCAGGCCTACAGCAACAATGGTAAGGTGACCTTGCCTGCAGGGGTGGACCTCTGGGCTGGGACCCCCAAGATCTGGCTTCAAATCTTGCCTCCAGCCCTACCTGGCTGCGTCATTGGCAAAGTCCTCTCCAAGCTTTAGTTTTCCATGTGTCCAGTGGATTTGGGCAGCAGGTCAACTGTGAACATGAAATGGAAGCACGCATTAAAAAGCATTTACTACAGGACCTGCCGTAGAGGAAGTACCTCATTAACGCTGTTATTTTTAATTTTTAATTTTTTCGTGTGATGCTGGGGATTGAACCCAAGGTCTCACACATACCAGGCAAGTGTTCTCCCTCTGAGTCACATCCCCAGCACCCTCTGCTATTATGTTCTGAGGCTGTGTAAAGCAAAGAACACACTTTAAGGCAGATGTGTGTTCATAGCCCGCCTCTAACCATATTAACAGCTAGCATATATTGAGTCTTTGCAACAGCCAAGAACTATGCCAGGAACCTTGTAAGCATTTCCTCGTTTTGTTCCTGCACAACCCATGAGGCATGCGATGCCTATCCAATCTGATAGATGAGGAAACTGAGGCATGGAGTGGGTATTTAAGTGACCAGCTTACACAATTAGAAAACAGCCTAGAATACACGTATATAGCATATATATACATAAATATGTGCTCTAGGAACCCAGGGCCTCACTTATGCTGGAGAAAATGCTCTACCATTAAGCTCTATCTACACCCCCCTCCAAGGCCTAGGAGTGACATTCCCAGACACTTAGGCCAGAGAAGACTGCTTGGGCAACCCAGCTCAGGAGCAGGGGAAGGGACTAAATGAGGGTGCTGCATGGGGGTGGGGCGCCTGCAGAGAGCTTGTTGCCCACGAACCTAGAGCCAGATGATCTTGTCTCCCTAGGAAGCCTCCTTATTACCATTGAAGACGTGAATGACAACGCACCCTATTTTCTACCTGATAATCAGACTTTTGGTAAGCAGCTACCCTGGACTTTGCCCTGTCTCTCTCACACACACTCACACCCACACCCACACCCATACCCTGCACCACCTGGAACTACCTTCAGACAACCCCCATAGCCCCTCATAGGCCTCAGAGCAGACCTTAGAAAGGGATGAAGGACCCTAATCCTACCTCACCCTGTGTTTGCAACTGGAGGGGACACCTGTGATTTCATTCCATCTCTGCCTCACCTGATGCCTCGCCTGGCCAGACCCTTTCGCTCTGGGTCTCAGTTTCCCCAACTGTACAATGGGAGGTGGGCGCCTTGTTGACTACTGGCTCAGGTGCGGCTGTAATGGGTGTGTCTGTTGGGAGAGGTGTTGAGGGCAGAATTGGGGGAAGACAGGCACTGCCTCAGCCCCGCTGACCCCTTCCTGTTTGCACTTGTAGTGATCATCCCAGAACTTGTGATTCCTAACCAGCAGGTGGCTTCTGTCCGAGTAAGTCATTGCCTCCAGTTCTGTCAGTCACTTAATCCCCAGGGGACATGGTGCACAGACCCTTCAGCTTTTAAGCTGCCCCCAAAATGTTTGAACACTAGAAAGGAAGTGTATGGGTCTGAACATATGAGAAAGCAAACCACAGAATGGAAACAAACACCTGCCTAATTGATATGATCAAATTTCACTAATTGTTCAATGTAGTACTCATAAAAATTTCATGACTATAAATATCACTTTGCAGGCTAGATTTTTTTTTCTGACTATACCAGAATTCTTCAATATGATAGAAAAATCATAGCCAATTATAAATTAAATGAGTTCCTTCTAGTTAAATTATGTCCAGAGCAAAATTACAAAAATGCTCTCAATTTGTTATATATTGGATGCAGGTGTGTTTATTAGTGGTGGCTATGCCATGTGAAGGTGAGGCCCGGGGCTGGAAAGGTGCCATGCCTCTCTGGGCCTCAGTTTCCCTCCTTGAGCAGAAGCTGGAGGTTCCTGGTAGGTGGAATCTGGATGCCACTGTCTATGCTGTGGAAATAACATGGTATCATAGATGGCCAGGTCTGGCCTTCACCACTTATAACCAAGGGGCCCTTAAAACAGTCTCTTTATTGTAGTCCCAGTTTTCACAACATTGGGACAAGAGTTTTCCCTCTCTGAGTTCTTTCAGGCCTTGAAACAGTCAGTTTCCCAGTCTTCAGCCTTTTGAAGTCCAGCTGAGAGTGGAGTCATGGCTTTGCACAGTTTCTTTAAATCAACTCTTGTTTGAAACTTAGCCACCAGCTGTTTTGAAACTTAGCCACCAGCTGTTCATCCTGCACAGAAAAGTCAGTGGACTTGCAGCTCTGTGTCAGTTGTGTTTTTTCTCTAAAAGGCACTGGAACTAATAAAAATGTCTGTGCCCCACTCCTCCATGCATTTCATGGTTCACTAAGGAAATTCATATTCATATTAATGAGACCTGAAATGAGAGGAAGAGTACAGTTAATGCTTAGGAAATCTGAGTATTTCTGCACGAGAGAGAGAGAGAGAGAGAGAGAGTTGGTGGAGATGAAAGACGGGATTTATCCATGGCAAGTTCACTCTCTTTTCAAAAAAAGCCTTTGCTTGTTTGGGAGGCCCGGGGAAGGCTGATGGAGATTCTGTAGACCGACCTCCCAGGCCTCTGAACCCTGCTGGGGATGAAGAGACACCTGGCCTGGCCCTCAGATGTTGTCCACTCTTGCTCCCAGGCCAGAGATGATGACTCAGGAGACAACGGGGTCATCCAGTTCTCCATTCTCCAAGTGGATTTCATCTCTAAGGATGGAACCACGACCCCTTTCCAGGGCTTCTTCCGGATATCCACCTCTGTGGAGGGCAACGTGTTTATTGGCAGCATTGAGTAACTGCAGGCAGCCCCTGGAGGGACGGGGTTTGGGGGGGCACTGAGGGAGGCTTCAAGTCAGTGAGTCCTCCATCCTGGAAGGTGTATAAGTGGGCTCCAGAGGATCCCAGCTTAGGTTCCAAGATTAAGCTGTGTCCTCCCCGCTTCCATAGGCTGGTGACCAACCTTGATTCCACTCTCCAAGGAACTTACCAAGTGACAGTCCAGGCCCAGGATACTCCTTCTGTGGGTCTTGCACTGGAAGCCAAAATCACCCTGAATGTGAGTGCCAGTCCCCATCTCTGGCCCCCAGGGCCTTCTGCCAGTCCTGAGTCCCTAGTGCCTCACTGCCCCCCTCCCCCATGCTCTCCTCCCCTAGCTCTTCACAGTGGACCAGAGTTACCGTGTGAGGCTGCAGTTCTCCACACCAAAGGAGGAGGTGGGCGCCAACGTGGACTTGATCAAGGCGTAGGTCTGGGGAGCACAGGATGGGTCTGTGGGAAGAACAGGGCCTAAGAGGCTGGTCCCTGGCAAGACTTGGATAGAACGTCTCTCAACCCTGTCCTGACCCACACTTGACCTTTTCTATCTTTGATCCTGTACCTGTACCTGCACCACCTTTCTGCATGCCCCCAGAAATCCATACCCAGTTGAAAGCAAAAAGAGGCCTAAACAAGCTGCTTGTGGACACAGCTGTTAAGGCTGTGCACTGCACTAGCGCGCTCTGCAAGTCAAGCATTTGAGGAAGAGATTTCCTTTTCTAATTTGCACAGAGGTGCTACCTGCTTCACCAACAGAACCACGGTGCCTCTTTCTCATTCACAAAATTCCTAATTCCACTGAAGGGTCCTGGTCACAGGCCTGGGCTAAGGCCCCTGTCCTAGACACTTGTAACACCTGCCCTTTTTTTAGGGCTCTTGGCCAGGCGACCAGGACTACTGTCTACGTTGTGACCATTCAGGACATAGACTCTATGGCTCGGTGAGTGCCTATTGGACCGAGGTTGGGTTGAGGAAAGAAATAGTAGCCAGTGAGCTTGCTGATGGTTCTTAGCTGCCAAATCTTCTCCTCCTCTGCCCTGTTCCAGGGCTCAACCCCAGTCCTATCTTGATGCCTACTTTGTCTTCTCCAATGGGTCGGCTCTGAAACTTGATGACCTGAATGTGTGAGTGGGGCTGTCCCTGAGGGTGGGCAGGAGGGCAAGGAGGAAGCCCAGGGGGTGCCCATGGCCCTTGGGTCTGAGCGGGTTCTCTGGCTAGGATAATCCGGAAGGACCAAGATGCACTGCTGCAGCTGCTGCAGCTGGGGCTGGTGGTGCTGGTGAGTGTGGCAGGGCAGAGGGCACAGGGGAGCAGGGGTGTGTGGATCCCACAGCCTCCATCACACCTTTTCTTCTCCAGGGCCCTTGGGATGACCAGGATGATGACCAGTCCAAAACGTTCGTCACCGTCATCATAGGACTAGGAGTGGCTTTGCTGTTGGTCTTAGTGATCATGATCATGGCCCTTGTGTGTATGCGGAAGAGGTGCTGCTCCAATGCCTGCCCCCATATCTCCAACCCTCTCTGGCCACCCAAGACTGTCAGGTGGGGGTGGGAAGAGCTTGGATTTGGACATCAGGCATATGTGTTCAATCCTCAGTGACCTGGTGTGAGCTCTTGGATGAGTCACTTCTCCCTGAGCCTCAGTTTATTCAGCTGCAGAATGAGCATGCCACTAGATTCCTTGATGCACCCAAGATTGTAAAGTGCACCTCACACCAGATGTGTAGCTCATGCTATGCACTTAATAAATGCTGCTGCACTTTTCTTATCCAGTACACATGACTGCACAATCGCCTGCCACATCTGGGTTTGATTCCAAGCTTTGCCACAGGCAGGCTGAGTGGCCTTCAGCGAGTCACTTATTTTTTCTACCCTCTGTAAAACGGAGCTAATGCTCTCACCAGCTAGGATCATTGTGAGGCCACACTCTCAGGGCCTCCAGGGGGCACTCAGTGGGTGTGCAGCAAAGTGTGACTCCCCTCCTGGTTCCTTCTAGCTACAACCGGAAGCTTCATGCTATGAAGGCTGCCAAGGAGGCCAGGAAGACAGCAGCAGGGGTGATGCCTTCAGCTGCTGCTATCCCTGGGACTAACGTGTACAACGCTGAACGGTGAGCAGGGGTAAAAGGGTAGGCAAAGGACCTCGTAAGGTGGCCAAAGCCATGGCCACTTGACCAAGCTTTGTCTCCAGGGCCAACCCTATGCTGCACCTCCCCACCAAAGACCTGGACCTTAAGTACCTTACTTCCTCCAGTGACTTGGACTACGTAAGGTGAGCAGCACCCTCACAGCCAGAATAGTTGTTGGTGATGGTGGTGATTATGGTGCTGGTGCTGGTGGATGCTGAGTGTTGTGATTATGGTGAGGATGGTGATGATAGAAGTGGTGGTGGTGGCAGCAGTGGAGATAGTGGTGGCAGAGGCCACAGAGAGGAAGGACTGGGCTTGCCAACCACCCGAGCTCCATCTCTTCTCCCCCAGCCTCAACTCTCTGGATGAAAACTCTGTGGACTTGGACAAGAAGAACAGTCAGGAAAACAAGGCAAGATCCTGGATGTGTTGGTACCTGGGGCTTCTGACTTAGGATTCTTCTTTGAAGGGGTGACTTCAGGAAAGGTATGGGAGGGACATGCAGTTGGCATGGGCAGTCTTGCTGCTTCGCACCAGACCTTAGGAAACCCCATGTCTTTGGAATAAGGTCTAATCCCTGCTCTTACCTTAATTCATCATGTGACTTTGGACAGATGACTTCCCACCTCTGGTTCTCAGTTTTCTTATCTGTAAATGGGGATCAAAACATTAACTCTGTAGGGCTATTGTGAGGACTGAAGAAGAGCAGGCATAGAAAATATCTCGTCATAAAGCAGGTGCTCAGAAATCTGGTCCCAACCTTTGCTAGCCTTTATATGAAAGCTGGTGGGGTGGGGAAAGAGATCTGGAGATGAATGAACAGGGTAGGCTCAATAAATAGCAATGTCATCATTTGTACATTAGATGAGCTGGATAGATGACATCAAGAGTTTACAGGCTGGGCTGCTGTTCAGAATCACCTGGGGAAAATCTTTAAAATTATGGGTGGCAGATCACAATGAAAGATCTTTCGTGGCCCAGGGTAGAACCTGAGAGTGGGTATATGCCAAAGCTCCCCCAGGGGACTCTAATGTACAGGTGGGATTGAGAACCACAGAAGCCGATTAGTAGTCAGGGGAGGAAGTACTGTAAGCAGAAAGAACTACCCCATGTCCTCCCACCAGAGTACAAGTTCTCTGAGATCCATTTGAGTTGTAATGGTCTGTGGTTCTAGATATGGATAGGTGTCCACTTACCATCCACCCAAATCCAGTCCCCTCTGGATCCTGAGCTCAGCCTGGTCACTGCCCCTAGCAGCTCCCAGCCTACCCTCACACTTCAGTCCTTATTTTCCCTTGAGGACTCCTTGCTTTGAAAGATTTGGTTAACCAAAGCCTCTTTTGGGATTTAAAGTGCCAGCATGCTGCATAGGGACCCAGGTGAGTCACAGTGCAGAGAATCTTGCATAGAGGCCTCCAGACCTGACTGGCAATCCAGGTGACCTCTGGGTACAGCTCATCTCTGAAAACAGTTTGAGGCAAAAATTCCAGGGAACATGTCTGAGGGAACAGAGGCACAAGGGCACAGTCTTGCCTACTGGTGTTAGGGCCCTAAGAGAGAAGGCCAATGCTGGCCCCCAGAAGAGAGTAGAGCCAGGGGAGCCTGAGGGGGAGCTGGGCCTGTGAGATGAGCAGAGGTAGGGGTTCTGAGAGACAAGCCTGGAGAGAGGCGGGGAGCAGTTCACAGAGAGACTTCAAAGCCAGAAAGAGCTATGACAGGAAAGGCAGGGTCTTGTTATATTTGAGAAGCTGCTGAGGGCTCCATTGCCTGTCCTGAGCAACCGGTGGCCTTGGAGGCCTCTGGCAGGCCCAGGAGGCCATGGAATCTTCTTAGGAGCCATCTGCCTCTTCTCTTTTCCTTGGCTGGGTGAGGGATTCTGGTGGGGTCTTTTCCACCAATCCCCGGATGCTGTGATTTGCCCAAGAGCTCCATAAATGTGCAGATGGAAGGTGTCAGTGAGTCCTATCTTTCCAGGTAACCAATAGGGAAATGGACACTCATAGAGGGGTGCTGACTCGCTTAAGTTTGCAGGGCAAGAGCAGACCAGAACTCAGATCTCTGGTCTCAGGAACCAGCTGACGTTATCCTGGGTGACACTGAACTGCCCTCCGCTCAGTCTGTGGAACACAGGCAGAATGCTTATCTCTTCTGGGGCCCCTCAGATGTTCCACTCTATAACAGAGACTAGAACAGTTCCAGTTTGGAAAAGCCCTTGGAGTGTCATGGGGAGGACAGTAATGGCTGGGGTTTTGGGCCTTTATGTAACTGCAGCAGAGTATTGTGCCTGGGGGCCTGGTCCTCAATAGGACATGTCACATGGGGAGAGGAAAGAGAAAGGACAGTAGTGTGTATGTGTGAACTGCAAATAAGACCCTGGGTGTGAAGTGTCCCTCTGAAGGTGACAGCAGATGCCAGATTCATCCAAGGGCTACACTGTTCTATAGACATGCTTTAGTCCTGCAAAGACTAGTGGTCCAAACCTTGCTCTGACACTTCCTGGCCAGGAGAATCTTCTGAGCCAGTTTCCACACCTGTAAGATGGAGACATGATCCCTTCATCAAGGGTTTTTGTATTTTTTTTAATGGGCATATCAGGTAGTGATGAACTTTGTCTAACATGGTGTTGGTTGTAGGGTGCAGGTAAACTATGATGGGCTGGCTATTTGGCACAGGATACAGGGCTGGACATTATTCAGGACTGGACTGAACTCCAGAATGCTGCTCTGTGGGTGGGGCAAAAGCCACTGAAGAACCCCTCCTGACCCACACCTTCCCCAGAGCCCATTGGCACCACCCCTAGTTGTGACCACCTTTGGAACACAGCTAGGAGACCGAGGCCCCAAGAGGAGTTGGGGGCAGGGGGAACCTCAGCCAAGGAGCCATCTGGTCATATGCATAAATGTCCGTCTACTCCCCTAGGGCCTGGGGATCACCCTGTCATTGCACTTTCCCTTCCTTTCCCCTCAGAAGGGTTCTCAGGATCATCCACCAGAGCCAGATCCAGAGCCCCTCAGTGTGGTGCTGTCAGGAAAGCAGGCGGGCACAAGTGGACAGCAGCAGGAACTGTCCTTCACCAATCCTGGCCTGGACACCACAGACCTGTGACGGAGGTCCCACTCTTCTGGCTGCCTGGGAAGAGGTGCTATGACGCCCTAACTACATATCCCCCACCCTAAATATAATAACATACGATGTTGTCTTGCCTCTTGCTTTCAGTCAATCACAGATGACAAGGGTTGGGGAAAGATTTTATTACCAATGTATACTGTGACAGTTTGTAGCCAAAAATTGAGGCTTGTCGGGTAGGGACAAGGGTACTGAGTGGTCACAAGGGACTTGTGGGGGCTCACAGCACTGGGAGGGTGGACAAGGGGCTGAAGAGGGTGGCCTTTAAAGGTGAACTGTGGTTGTAGAATGAACTCTTCACCCTGTCCCTAGTACCCAAGCACAGCTGTCATCTAGGCTGCTGTGGCTCAAGACCTTCCATGAGCCTGAGAGTAACCTGACCTGTTTGAGACCCTCTGGTTTCTTCCACTCTCCCTCTCATCTGAGCCCCCAGTGCTCTTCCGGGCCTTTGACCTCTCTGGGAATTGTGAACCAGTGACCTGGTGGGAAAGGAGATAGGCTTGGGGGTCCAGGGAGACTGGAGTTGGGGAGGGACCACCAACAGCATGCAAGAGATGCCCCAGCCATGGGGCTGGCACTGCCTGGAGATGCACTCACACGCCCACTCATTCAGAAACTCACAGACGTCCCAGGGCCTCACATTCAGATCCCAGCACCGTCAGGGGTGCGGGGGGCCTCACGCCAATCCTTGCACACATGGAGGATCACTTGAAGATTTGCATGCAGTCTTTCCTAGTTCTGGGAATCTGGTCCCACTGGACCTCAACACATTAGACTGGCCATCTCAGGAGCTTGCCTCAGCTCTCAAGGGTCCGGAGGTGTCGGTGCTGAGCAGGTCCCCTTACTAGCCCAGTGTGACTGTGAGGGAACGGAGCTAGGGGCTGAGGGCACAAGGGCGGGTCAAGGATGGGTTTGTGGGCTGATGGCCACGAAGGAACTGGGTAGAGGGGACTCATTTGTGTGTTCGGGACGGAAGGGGACGAGAAGTCCACAGAGGCTGCACACCCCTCAGAGGCCGTCGCACGCCGAGGGGATACCTTCTAGGAGCCTGGGGTCAAGAAGGGAGCCTGAGAAGGTTGGAAACCCGGGCGTACAAAATAGGGGCAGATCACTCGGCCGTGGGTCCTGCCCGCGAGCAGCACCGCGGCCGGCGCACACTCTGCAGCAGCGCGCGGAACAGGCCTGGTGGGCGTTTGGCTGCGCCCTCGGGAGGGGCGGCGCGCACCGAGCCTGCTCGGCCCGGACCTGCGCGCGCGGCGGGCTGCGGTGCGGGCGCCCCTTGGCGGCCGTGCTCCTCGATTTGTCGCTCCAAATGCTTCTGGATGGCCATGCCCAGCACCTCCACCTCCATGGCGGCCCCGTACACCTCCCACGTCATTCCCTTCTCGTCCCAGCTCACATCGCGCACCGGCTCCGCCGCCTCCTGGGGCGCCATGGCGGCCGCCAGCGCAGAGCCGGGCCGCACCCGCACTTCGGGGAAGGCAGGTGGCGCAGCGGGCGGCGCGGCGGCCTGAGGCGTCATGGGCCCGGTGGCCACGGAGCGCGTCTCTGCGGCTCCCAGCGACACCTGCAGGCCCGCGTCTCGGCGCGAGGGCGGCATGGGTGTGGGGCTGGGAACGCGCGGCGCCGCCTGGAAGCTGAACGCCGGGACTCCCGCGCCGTCCTGCGGAGACATGGGACTCACGGCCACCGAGACGCAGGCCTGCGCCCCTGCCTGTGTGCCTGCGTCCTCGCGCGGCGGTGGCAGGGCGCTCGCGTCCCACGACGGCGCCTTGGTGAAGTTGTCGCGAGTCCGTGGTCCTGGCGGGGGCGCTGCAGCCTCCGCACCTGGGCTTCTTTTGGCCTCAGCAGCCACCAGGTCTTTCTGGGAGAGACTGGGGGCCTCGCTGCAAGGAGCACGCTCAGGTTCCCCACCGCCCTCTTTGCTCCCCGGACCGCGGGGAGATGCGGCTGAGCTGCAGGGTTTGCCATCTGAAGAGGACTTGGCTTTCTTCAGAGTCTGGGGAACCACCCCCTTTCCAGAGGACAGAGATTCTGCTTTTCTTGGAGACGCAAAGTCGGCCTTACCCTGGGACACAGACTCTGTGCTCCCAGACACAATGGGGTCTGCTTTTCCTGAGGATTCGGGATCTTTCTTCTCAGAGGCCTGTGGCTGCTCCTTTTGCAAAAACAATGTCTCAGCTTTTCCGGATGATGTGGCATCCTCTTTCCCAGGGAGCTTTGCTTCTGCTTTGCCCCCAGACTTTAGTTCAGCTTTCCCCAAGGCCCTGGTTTCCTCCTTTGTGGAGTTCACAGGATTCCCTTGCTCCAGGGACAGAGTATCCACCTTTCTCTGTGGGATGGTTTCTGCTTCTCCCAAGTCCATGGGATCTGACTTCCTCTGGTGTCCGATGGTAGTCATGGGGGCCTTTCCTAAAGACATGGCGTCCACTTCTCTAGAGGGAACAGTTTCTGTCTTCCCCATGCTCATGGGATTCACATTGCCTAAAACCAGGGGATCAGCTTTCCCTGAGGCTGTGGGACCTGCCTTCTCCAAGGACCATGGATCTTCTTTTTTCTCAGTCACTGCCTCAGCTTTTACTGTAGATGGAACACCTGTCCCTAAGGAACTGGGATCCCCTGGATCTGAGGACACTGGGTCTGTCTTTCCTGAAGATTCAGGATTCTCTTTTCCAGAAGATGATATTTTTATGTTTTGCTTAGTTGTGGGATCCACCCCTCTGGTGGACACCAGGGCCTCTTTTCCTGAGGATATAGTTACTGTCTTTCCCACAGAAACATGTTCTGCCTGCCCAGAAGACAAGGACTCTGATTTTCCTGAGGACATGGGATCCACCTCTTCCCAGGAAACTGGATCCACCTTGCCTGGAGACGTAGGATCTGTACTTTTCACAGATGTGGTATCTATCTTTCCGGAAAACATGGGATCCGCTGGTCCAGTAGACACTGTTTCTGTCATTTGCACAGCCATGGGAAGTCTCTCTCCTGAGGACGCAGGGTCTGTCTTTGCCGGGAACTGAGGATCGTCTTTTGCCAAGGGCACCATTTCTGCATTTTCCATAGATGCAGGATCTGCCATCCCCAAGCAAGTAGGATCCACCCTTCCCAAGGACCCAGGAGCCCCTATTCCAGAGGATACAGGCTCAGTCTTTTCTGATAACACTAGAGTCAGCTTTCCCAAGGGCCCAGGATCTATCTTTTCTGTGGATGTGGGATCCATGCTTCCCAAGGTCACAGGATTCACCTTTCCTGAAGGCCCAGGATCTACCTTTTCTGAGGATACAATGTGCTCTTTTCTGTGATACCCAGCCTCCTCCTTTCTTGGGAACACAGGATCCACTGTGCCTGAGGAAACAGGATCCACCTTCCTCAAAGACCCAGGATCCTCCTTCTTTGGGGATACTGTATTCATCTTGCTGGAGCACACAGGATCTACTTTTCCCAAGGATTCAAGATCCTCCTTTCTTGGAGTCATGGAATCCATCCTTCCAGGAGCCACAGGATCCCCTTTTCCAGTGACTGCAGAGTCTATCTTTCCTGTCAACATGGGATCTGTCTTCCTTGAGGAGCCAGCATCTTCCTTTCCTATGGACATGAAATCTGTTTGCTTTGAGGACTTGGAATCCCTCTTCTCAAAGAACATAGGATTTCTGTTCTCTGAAGATGCAGGCTCAATTTTCACTGAGGACACTATCTCTGATTTCCTAGACAAAGTGGTTTCTGGTGTCCCTGAGATCAAGGCTCCATGTGTCCCCAGTGTCTCCTTGGTGGCTGCCTCTTGGGGAGAGCTGTAGGTGGGAGAGGGGCAGGCCAAGCTCCCAGTGGGGCCCTCAGAGCAGGAGGCCCCTTCTCTGGCCCCAGTGGAGCTACTGTGTCTAGAGTCCATGCCTGGGCTTTGGTTAGAGGTGTGTTTGGAGCATTCAGGGCTGGCCTTTTGCTGGGAGGGGCAGCAATCCCTCATGGCCAGGCCCCCAGCACCCAGCCTCCCATCCTGTAGGCAGCAGAAGGGATTGGAGGGGCTAGAGTTCTTCTGAAGCAGCTGAAACCAGGCTGGGTCTTCAGCACTGTCCATCTGCCCTCAGAGCCATGCTTGAGCCCAGGCTGCTGTCTGGTTCTGAAACAGAGAGAGCAAACTCAGACTTAGGGGAGATTCCACGGGGAACACCCTCCATTCCAAGTCCCTTCCTGCTCACCTTCTTTCTAGTATCCCAGCCTCTTCACAGGGGTTCATTGTCCCTGTCTGGTCCCCTCTTCTCCAGAGGGCCTGGGCTAAAAACACAAACCCAACCATGTTGCTTCTCTGGCCACACCTAGTGGCCCTTTGGTTAGGACTTCTGAAAATGGCATTCAAGGCCCTTTACAACTTGGCCAGAACCTGACCTTTCAGCCTCACCTGCTGCCCACCCTGGTCATGCCCCCTTTTTACAACCCAGAGATTATGCATTTGTGCTGTAGGCCAGGGCTGCAAACTGACACCACAGGGGTCATTTAAGTGAGGGAAGCAGGTCGGATATAAGACAAGAGGGAGTGGTGGGGACGATGGCAAATTGCAGAGTGCATGCTCTATCTAAAGAGGAAGCCACTACTCCATGAGGCAAGTGTTGTCCTGGAGAAATGAAACCTGGTAGCACCAGTGTCTTAAGTGAAGTGGGAAATCCTGACTTTAATATAAAATATGCTAATTAATTCAGGATTTAAATAAAAACCCAAAACACTAAGTGGGCCAAAGAAAACATGTCTGTAGGCCATCAGTTTATGTATGTGTAGGCCCTAGGGAGCTGTGAATGGTTTATAGTCAAGAAAGGGACATAGTCAACGGTGTATATTTTCAAAGATTCCTCTGGAATGGTGTGGAGGCTGGGCTAAAGGAAAAGAGGGACTGGGCAAGATCTATGAGGACATCAGCCAGCCATTCATTCAGTCTTTCATTCAAGTAATCCTTCATTGCATTCCTTCATGCATGTGGCCGCTTCTCTGCAACAGACCCTGAGCAGCTGCAATGGTTTAGATGAGAGATGTCACAACAAAGGTTCTGGGGATGGAAGGTATGAGCAGAATTGAGAGATCCAAAGGAAAACTAACAGAAACCAACTGGCTGGGTGATGGTGATAGCAGCCCACCACAGGACCCTGGATAGGGGTGGTGCTGGGTAGAACTGGAGAAAGAGGGCTCTCCATTCTGTCTGAGCTGTTTGTGTTGGCTGGGGAATATGCAGGAAGAGGGTCAGCAGGCAGCTAGATCTATGATAAACTTCATTCCATTACACACTGGTTACCAGTGTGAGCAGAGCTCATGATTCCTCCAAAACTATCTTCCTATTGCTTGGGCCAGAATCCCTAGAGTCATACTTGACTTGACTTTCTCTCATACTCCATGTCCTATTCATCCATATTTTGATCTACTTCAAAATATATACAGAATCTTGATACTACCCTGGGCTAAAACCCTCACTACCTCTCATCTGGATTATCCTGGCTTTCCTCCTTCATCCCATCCAATTTATTTTCAACACAGTTGCCCAGTTGCCAGGTATGTCAAAAAACCCAAGGCAGATCATGTCCTTCTGCTTAGAACCATGAGGCATCTCCACTTCCCATGCCAAATAGAAGCAAACTTACAATATCTCATAAGATCCTGTATTTTCTGGCTCTATTGTCTCTCTTGGCCATTTCTCATACAATTCTCAGTTTTCCATTATTCTGCTTCAGTCCCACGGACTGCATCACTGATTCCTGGACACTGCCCCTGCACGCCCCCGCCCCCCAAGGCCTTTGCACTGATTGTCTCCTTTGCCTGGTACGCTTTCTCTTCAGATATCTACATGGTCAAGTCCCTGAGGCCTTTCCTGGTCCATACCATATAACAGCCTCCCCCAGAACCCTGGGTGGCATTCTCCATTTACCTAGTGGTGCCGAGTTTTTTTCCATTGTACCTGTCACTGTCTGACATATCACATATATTTGTTTATTATTTATGGTCTGTTTCTCTCATTAGAATGCCAGCTCCAGAAGGGTAGGCACTTTGTCATGCTCATTGATAGATTCCAGAGTCAAGAACAATGGCTGTCATGAACAGTAAGCTCCCGGTAAAATATATTAGTTACATGAATGACTGAAGGATCTCGCTAAGATTTAGCTCTAACCATCCTCATTCCTGGCTCAAAGCTCTTCTTGTTCTTGTTGGGAAATTAAATTGGTTGTCATCCTTTTAGAACATTTATCAATTTCTATCAAGATTTACAATGCACATAGCATTTGAGCCAGCAAGCCCACCGCCAGGAATGATCCTGAAGGTAGACTATGGTGCATCAGGGGGTGTGAGAATATGGCTGGCAGTGGAGGAAAACCAGGAAGCAGGTTCCATTACATGTGGGACAACCACATGGAACATAATACAGCTACCAGAATACATATGGAATGATAAGGAAAGATGCCAGGATAACTTGAAAGAATAAAGACCTAGTGGACAGCATGGTTTCTAGGCTCATCAAGGAAAAAAGCTCAGATACACATTTATGGTTGGAATTCCATGAAACTTTTAATGGTAGTTGCCTCTAAAAAATAAGACTGGGAATCTGAGTGCAGGAGATATTTTTCTTTGCACACTCTTTGTGACTGAATCTGGATTATGTGTGCACATAGAACAGGCGTACATTGCTTAACGACAGGGATATCTCCTGAGAAATGTATTGTTGATTATTTTGTCATCATGTGAATATCATAGAGCATACTTATACAAACCTAGATGATATGGGTCAATGATTCCATGTATATCTTGATACAATCAAGAGACACAGAAAACTCTAGATGTATGAGGTTGTTGGTGGTGGTAAAAGATGGCATACTGTTTTACAGTAAACTTATTTTTTATAAATAGAAGGAATACACTCTAATGATAAAGAGTATAGTATACTAATTACATAAACCATTAACTGATGCTTATTATCATAATCAAATATGCATTGTACATAATCGTATGTGCTATACTTTATTCAACAGGCAGCACAGGTTTCCTTACAAATATGTGAGAAAAATCTGGTGCTAAGATGTTATGATGGCTGCAACATCACTAGGCACTAGGAGTTTTTTAGCTTCATTATAATCTTATGGGACCACTTTCATGTATGTAGTCTGTTGTTGACCAAAATGTCATTATGTGATACATGACTGTTACCTTTTTTGAAAACTAGAAAAAAAGACAAAACTTTAATGCTTTTCTATTACCTTTAGGGTCAAGGCTATTTTAAAAATGTGCTTCTAAGCTCCTACTTACCTGCTGGGATTTATCTTTCATTACCTTCTCCCACCCCCCCCACGTTGGGGTCTGACCTTTGTCTGACCTTCACTCCGATTCATCAGCTGCCCTGGAGCGATCTTGTTAATATTTGTATAAATTCCTTCAGGAGGGGCTGCTAGGTCATGCTTTGTTATACAAAAGGTCAAACAGGGTGGGTCAGAATGTAACAACTACAGAATGTTCCTATCTTTTGTCTGTACTGAAATCTACATAACACCTGGCAACTCCCTTAGAAGGATTATTGATTCCTTGGCTGTATCCCCTCCTCCTCTATAAAAACCCGTGTGCCTTAGTAATAAACGGATTCTGAGCTGCCATCAGCTGTGTGTGGTTGCCTCGTTTCCCCGGGCTGTCGGCACTCACCCTCCTCCTGATCGGCTCCTGGGGGGCAATACAGCTCCCCACACCCCGAAGCATGCACACATACTCACACCAGACACACATGAGTGTGGCCTCTTTGGGTTCACCCATGGTTTCATATCCTCTGCCATCTCAGCCTCTATACATCTCTGATGAGGGACTCTTTCACTCCCTCCTTTCCTGGCTATCTTTTATTAAACCTTCAGGTCTCAGTTTAAATACTTTGTACTCTAGTGGACCTTCTTTGCCCCACAGTTTCTTCTGGATTTCCACACCTCTTGTTCTTCCTCTAACCAGACTCATGTCTTTCTGCATGTCCATTTACACCCCTGGGTCCCTGACTAGACCTCAGTTTCTTGATGGGAACTCAGTTAATAATACTGGTCACCACTGGATTCCCCAGGCTTTGAGTTTGAGACTTGCAGGTGATGGGAGTCATCAACTAAGAAGGGGACCCAGGAGAAATGACAATTTTGCAGAGGGCAGTAGGTTTTAAGGAGTTACACTGGGGCACCTGTGGGACTTATGGGGGGTCATGGAGAAGTCAGATTGGCTACAGGTCTTAAGCGCAGGAGAGGTCTGGCAGAAATTCTTTGAATCTGGTTTTCATCAGCATAAAAATGAGAGCTAGAAGGTCATTGGTCCATAGAGGTCAGGCAGGCATTAGATTTGAGTGCAAATGGAAAGTGTTCATCTTCCTTGCTTACCTTTTCATAGTGATATGGGCAGAAATTAATATTTAAGAAAAACAGTAGAGGGCTGGAGCAGTGGCTCCACGGTTACGGCGCTTGCCCGGCATGCACAAGTATGCGGGTTCAAACCCCAGCATCCACGTACACAGCTAAGTGTTGGAGATACAAAGGCAATGTGAAAGACTCAATAAAAATTGATTCTCTCTGTCTCTCTCTCTCTCTCACTGTCCTTCTCTCTTTAATAAATAAATAAATAAATAGTAGAGCAAGAGAGATGATGAAAGACTCCCAACATCTGCAGAATGAGGGCATGGAGGGAGCAGTAGGGACTGTGGCAAACTGGAGAGTGCTGGCCCCTTCTAAAGGGGCAACTGCATTCAATTTCTGCCAGTTCTGGTCAAATAGAAACACATACATTAGTTCCACATTTATTAAGCACATATGCAATGTTCTAGGCACTGTCCTTGGTGTTGGAACACAGTGGTAAGTAAGGAATGCATGGTCCCTGACTTCCAATGCAGAAAGATTGGCAAGAGAGTAATAAACAAGGAACAAATAAATGATACAGTTTTGAATACTTGATGCTGTGGAGACAAAGGAGTGGGCAACTGATTTGGACACATGGTCAAGAAAGGCCCCTGTAGGGCTGGAGCGGTTGCTCAGCGGTTTCAATGCTTGCCAGGCAAGGACCCGGGTTCAAACCCCAGCACCACGTACACAACTAAGTGTTAGAGCAACTAAGGCCATGTGAAAAACTAAATAAAGTTGTTTCTCTCTTTCTCTGTCTCTCTCACTGTCCCTCTATTTTTAAAAAAAAGAAAAAGAAAAAGAAAGGCCCCTGTGAGGAGGATAACATCTGAGCCATCCACAAAAAAGCCAGAGAGGCAGGAGTAGGGTTGGAAGCAGGAGAGGAAGTGGCAGTCAATCAGACGGCCCTTGGGGAAGGAGTTGGGGGTTCCCCTAAGGGTACTGGAAACCCCCTGGAGTATTTTAAGCAGGGAAGTGAATGTGGCCTCTAGGTGGCCAAGTATACTAATTTATTGAGCAAAATCACAAATCTGGATTTCCTATATCTTCAATCGTCTCATTTTTAAAATATCACACAGGCCAAAACACTTCTGTATGCCAACTCTGACTCCAAAGTCACTTTCTTGTGACCTCTGATCTATCTGGTCCTTAGGGCTAAGGAGAAGGATGTTATAAGTCAGAGTGACTAGGCAGATGGGCAAAAGAAAGGGCCTAGGTTCGGGAGAAGGCAAAGATCTATTTTCCATGCCTACCTTAGCTTCCTTCTCTAGAAAACAGGAATTCAACAGCTGCCTAGCAGGTGTACAGGGAGTTCAAGCTGTGGTTAGAAGTAGTCAGAAGGTGCTCTGAGTCCTCACTACCTCTCATTTCTACCTAATAGCCCAGCCCCGGGGTCCATACACAACAACTTCTTTCCTCCTGGGTGAGGCCTCGGCAAAAAGTCTGGACATCTCACCACTTACCAGCTCTGTGGCCTCAAGAAAGGCCCTTTTCCTTCCTGGAGACCCTGAAGAACCAACCCTTTGCTCCCACAGGGCTCTTGTGAGAATTAAAGAAGATGAGGGGTGTGCATGGCTCTGCTCACTTTAGGGCTGGGCTGTGTACATGGAAGGCCTGTTTTTATCTACTCAGCCTGTCAGAGCCCAGCTGTGCTCCCAGGAGGGGGCGGGGGTGGGGTGGGGGCTACAGCAGAGATGCAAATCAGCGAAATCTGGCCTTCCCACATGCTGGTTTGACCCACAGTGCTTAAAAAAATTTCAAGTTAATTTTAAATAAAGGAGCAAACTGATCAACATCTAAAAATTAGAAGACTTCATGCCAGAATTGGATTTCTGGATTCTCCTGGAAAACTAAATTTTGACAATATGAGCATGCTTCCTGCATAGCAACAGGGGGATGTACTCTCCAAAACTGGATGCCAATAAAGGCAAGAGGCAATCTCGCACAAGTCAAGCACTAAGTATGTGCAGACCACATACACCCAACCAGGTAAATGCTATATTCCTGTTTTGCAGAGGAGGAAGCTGAGATTCTGAGAGGTAGACATGGCCCAGCTGGTACCATGCCCCTTTGGCAAGTCTCCTTGGAAGAGGCTGGCTTCCCAGTTCCCTGCTCAAAGTTTTGTCTCTGAGATAGGATCTATTCCAGGATACAGACAGAAATACTGTCCAGGGAGGTAGACCCAGCTTAGCTTGCTCTATTACTTTGGATGAGATTTTCTACACTGTGGGCCTCAGTTTCTCAGTCTGTGAGATGGGGTTCAAAGATCAGTGCTAGAGGCTCTGTGGCTCATAGTTCTTATGGACCCTTCCTGGCTCTGGAGGAAGCCTCAGTATCCTCCAGCCACCACTCCTAAAGGCAGTGCAGGTCTGGGGCTCCACCTCCTCCCTGCCCAACCTCCCTCTAGAACTCAATACCACCATTTTCCTGCTATGTGCTCAATTTGGGCCCCGAACCCTCAGGCTCATTTCAACATCTGGGCCCCACAACAATCCCTTGGGGGGCAGACATTATCCTTCCAATTCACAGAGAAGGACACTGAAGTCAGAGAAAAAAACTTTACTGTACAGCTGTGGGGGAAGGAGGCTGTGGTTCAAAGCCAGTTCTGTCTGATCTCAAAGCCTAGGTTTTTCCCAGTCACATCAGCCAAGATCCTGGACACTAATGCTTGGCTGTTAAAACCCCTTTCTGTTTCTTGGGATCAGGCCAAAACTCCTCTGGGTCCTGTGGATCTCACAGGTGACCATACTAGGGAGCATTCAGTAAAGGAAGCAAGAATGTCCCTGCACACATACAACCACCTGTGGAAATATGTACACCAGATAAACAGATGAGCTTCACACTTGGGCATAAACAGAGCAGTGTGACTCAACTGAGGTAGAAGGTTGAAATGACTGTGTAGATGTATAGGCTGGCTCACCGGGTGTGCAAAGGAGGGAGCAGACTGCCTGTGGAGATCTGTACTAGCTTAGATCATTCTGGGACCAGGACCTGAGATCTGCTCAAGAAAAGCTTGGTGTGTGTACATATAACCTGTATTGCAGAATGGCATGTGTGTTTGCACATCCATGGGAACCTCTTGGACCCTGTGGATGTGCACATGTGACCACATGGCATTATGGTCTCACTCATGTGTTCTGCTCAGAACAGCCCCTGTGAATGCCCAGAGACCTGGCTTGCCTGTTCTTTCCCCTCTAGGATTTCTTCCCAGTTTGGAGACATCCCTGCACCCCCAATCAGGGCCAGAGCTGCCAGGCACCTGCAAATATCTCCTCCCATGGTAACAAAAGCTTGTGAGGCTTTGGCAGGCACATGTGCTTGTGAGTATTGAAAATTCTAGTCTGCAGCCCCTTGTCCACTTGTCCCTTCAATGCAGCAAAGCCTCTTGCCAGGGGCTGTAGGGGGAGAAGGAGTCTAACAAAGGGTGATTGTCAGATCCCCCCCCTCCAAAGAAACAACCCCCATACCGTCCATCCATGCATCCATCCATCCACAGGAGAGGAAGAATGGGCATTTAGGGGTGTGCTAGTGTGGGTGGGGTAAGCAACAAGCTAAGAGACAGATAGCATGTGTGTGTGGGGGGGCAGGGAGTGTGTTCACAAGGGTGACAGTCTACTCTAGATTTTAGAGGTACAGGAGGGACACCAAAAGCAGGTGTGAACAGGCACAATCAGACCATAGTAGGGAGACTGCGAGTGTGTTGTGATCAGGGTGCATTGTTGAGTGTGCTGTGGATCTGTAATGGCTAATGTGAGTGTTTAACTATGCCTGAGTGTGTAAACAAAGCTCCCACTCGGTGAACTGGGCGGGTGTACACAGGTGGCTGTATCAGTCTGATGGAATGACCAAGGGCCATAGCAGGTGTGTGTAGACCTGTGGCCTGGCCCCGGAATGAGGTGATCTCCAACGCAGTGTGTGAACGCATCCCAGAATGTGTGCTACACTGGGTGTGCAACGGCGAGTGTGCTCAATGATGCCAGTGGAGCCACTCAAGCGCCGCGGAGCTCGCTCTGGGGAAATGAATCAATGCGGGCGGACCCCCTCCCCCGCCCCACGCTCCCCCTCCCAGTGGCGGGAAGCGCCCCCTCCCGCACTGCCGTGCGGAACAAAGCAGCCAGAGGCGGCGAGAACGGACATGGGGGCCCCAGTCCTACACGCATGGCGGCCAGGCCCGCAGGGGCCCCGGCGGGGTTCGGGCCGGGGATGCCGGACCCGGACCCGGACCCGGACCCGCCCCCGCCCCGCCCCGCCCCGGCGAGAAGCCTGGAAACCGACACCTGAAACCCCCAGCCGAGCGGGAACACAACGCAGCACTCGCTAGGCACGGTGCGAGAGCCCCGCGGCGGAGGGGCTTTGAGGACCCTGGACAGCGGCTGCAGAGCGGCCGCGAGCGAACCAAACCGGTCAAAGCCGCGCTCCTAGAGGGAACAGCAGGTGCAGGCACGGCGCTTACCCCGCGGTGCCGTTGCTCCCGCTCTTCTGCGTGCTGCGTTCCGGCTCCCGCCGCCGCCGCCGCCCAAGCGGCCTCGGCTGCCTTCGGCCGGGCGGGCGGGCGGACCCACGGACTCGGCGCTGCTGTCCCCCGTGCCGGTCCGCGCTCCCGCCCCGCGCCCCGCCCCGGGCATGCGCGCTGGCCCACTCACCGCCTTGGTACCCGGGAGGGGGCGGTGCCGGTGGGGAAGCCGGCGTTGGATGGAGGGAGGGGCGCCCCCAACCAGCTGTCCTTCACGGCCGCCCCTTTCTTCCAGAGTGCCCCGCCCTTCTCCGCCCGGTTCCCATTTCACAGGCCAGGAGACTGAGGGGCGGAGAAACTGCCCATTTGCTGCGCGCCAGCTGAAGGCGGGGCGCGCTGCCTCTCAGATCTCAATCAGTGCATCCCCGCGAACGCTCTCTCGTTTTACCGAGGGAATTTCTGCTCACAGAGAGGCAGCCACTTGTCTGAGGACCTACAGCGCCTTCGTGAGGTCCTAGGTCGTCGCGATCTCCAAGCTCCCTCTGCGAAGAAATTTCCCGCCTCCCCCTTCGCCGCACATCCGGCCTTCTCTGCCCCCGCCCCCGCCCCGCCCCCAGCCCTTTGTCTCGCCGCTGCCCACGCTCCTGCGAGTGGAGGGGACGCCGGCGGTGGTGGTGTTGGAGAGTAGCTTTTCATTCTCCCGCTGTCGTACTTCCCAATTAGGGTGTCCGCCCACTCTTCGGTCTGTGTAAGCTGGGTTCTCCTCCTCCTGGATACCCTTGAGCAAGTCATTTCACCCTCTTTGAGCCTCAGTTTCCTGATCTGGAAAATGGAGCTAACATTAATCACCTCGGGGGTTCTAGAATGATGAAGGCGCACGAAGTAGGTGTTCAGGGGTTTCCAGTTGAGTCTGAATTGTCAAAGGCATGAGGACTCGCTGCCCATTCCCTTACGTTTCCTGGCAGAGAAGTAGTTCCCTGCTCCTTAGATTTCCTCCAAGAGAAAATAACTGTAATTGTCCTGGCGGTGATAAAACCCTCTCTAGCCTTTATTGTGAAACCACCTACTAAAAATGGTAACAACTAATGTTAATGAAACTCTTACTTAGGCACAAACACTGTGCTAAGATTTTATTTTCAGGTTTCATCTAATTTCAATTTGCAATCACTCAAGGAAAGTTAATATTAATGTGTTATATCCTCATTTTCAGATAAGAAAACAGATACAGATAAGTATCTTGTTTGTGATTACACAGCAAGTTAGTAGTGGAGCTGGGATTACAAATTTATGCAATTTAATCCTGCAACTTCACGCTTCACTCTTTATGTTTTAGACTTCTCCCTTATGTGGTGAATCAACGTGATCTTAAAGGAATTTTTTTCTTAAAAAATCTATAAGGCAATTGAAGAAAATCCGAGACTGGAGTCTTCAGTCAAGATCCCAGGGAAGGGAGAAAACCATAATAATGCTAGACCAAATTTCAGCACCATGGACAGCACACGCCAGGGCTGCTTCCTTAAGGTCCTAGTTATGAAAAGGGTTCATTCATTGGACACAAGGGCACTCATTTTCAGACTTCACAGGCCCTCTTCTGCATTCATCATTTCATTTCCCTCCTACAACATTCAAGATAGATATTTTCAACTCCAGATACAGATAAACAAATCTTGGGGAGGTTCACAAGACATGAAATGTGGCAAGAACTAGACTGTGATCTAAAAAGTTCTCCTTCTGGCAGAAAGACAGTGGACAGGAGCAGAAGCAGATAACACATAAGTGAGGAGGCTAAGGGAGTTGTTCAGGTGAGGCTCTTCTTAATATCTGAATCATGGCAGTGTTTCTCGGTATGGAGAAGAGGTGCCAGACTCAATACTTATTTGGGGGTAAAATTTGGTCATGAGTAGGATGTGGGAATGTCAAGACAGAGGGTTCTGATGGACCTCTGAGGTTTTGCCTTAGAAATCCAGGTGGATGGAGGACATAAACCTGATGAACCCTGAGGAAAGGAGGAGCTTGTGGGATAGCCAGAGGGAGACATATGAATCCAGAGCTAAGCTCTGAAGTGGTCACTGCTGAGAATGGACTAGGAAGTGTATCAACTAAGAGCTGGTTATAGAGGCTGTGAGACATGTCAGCATATGGAAGGGGAGTATAAACCAAACACAGAGACATGCATGCACTGGGTCAGCTTGAGGAATGAACATTGAGGGAATGGCTGAGAAAATGAGACTGCAAAGAACAAAAAGCAGAAGTCCGAAAAGCCAGTAGAAACCCAAGAGAGAGTGATGTTTCAGAAGGAGGATAGTGTCAACCACATTAAGACGACAAAATGTGACCTGCAAGGTACCCTCTGAATTTGAAAAGAAGGTAACTGGAAACTTGACTAGAGTACAGTCAGTGGAGTGGTGGAGTGGTGGGGGTGGAAGTCTGAGTTGGTGGAGGGGAATTTGATGATTAAATGGGAGTGGAGTGAAGGCTGGGGATGTCGCTTAGTGGTAGAGCGCCTACCTAACATGAATGATGCCCTGGGTTTGATACCAAGCGCTGGAGGGGGAAAAAAAAAGAGGGAGTGGAGTGAGCAACTAGATGTCTTTGTTGAGAAATTTGTGCTCTGAGGGAGAAAAGAGGGATGAATGTCTCTGTGGGGGGATAGAAGTTTAAAATGGAGGAGCCTTAAAGGCATTGAAATCCTGATGGGAAAGGCCCAGGACAGAGGAAAAGGGGAGGGTGCCAGCAAGGCAGATCATGAGGGCTGGGCCCAGATACTCAGGGTGGAAGGAGAGGTGGGATCCAGATACCTGGGGTGGCTTGCAGAATCTGAGATGAACATGAAGGCATGTGGTTTATCTCTGTGGTACAAGGACACCAGTAGACCCAGGAAAGGAAGCCAGCCAATGAGAGGTTGTTACTAAGCCAGCTACCTCAGTGTGTAAGTGAAACTTAATTTGGCAGGGAAGTTTTGGAAAATGGAGCAAATGCATGCTTCAGAATTCCTCTGGTCAAGCGCAAGAGATTTGGGGTATGCACATCCCAATACCTGGCAGATGTTGCTTAAATGCCATCCATGGAGTGTGATGCATGGGGCTGTGTGTTAATTCCCAAGCACTTTTGGTCCACAAAGCATGGGGGTGATATGGGATCCAGCAGCAGCCTAAGAGTGACTCTTTGACAAAGATGCTGGTACTGACTGTTGGGAGTCCTGCTGGTGGGTATAGAGACAATCAGGTCATTCAAGGAAATGTGCAGAGCTCTAGCCATGTCTGCTATGTGGACATAGGGTCTTTTCCCATCTGTGTCCTCTGCCATGCTCTATAATCCTTCTTGTTCCAACGGGACTGTTGATGAAAACATTTTTGAATGGATATCTTCAGTCAACAAAACAAAATATTAAGGCAGAAATGGAGATCAAAATGGGCAAGAGGGCAGTCTGTGGGTTCAGTCTTGACTTTGCCAGTTACTAGCCTTGATTGAGGTCTCTCTGAACCTCACTTTACTATATGTAACATTGGAGCTCTGAAAAAATACACCAAGTGCCTGGCATAATGTAATTCTTGTGGAGAATGCTACTATTAGGGTAAGACCAAAATGTGTACCCTTTTCTGACCATAGCACCTTCATTTTCCTTGGGGGACCACCTCCTCACTCTTGTTTATGTGGTAGGGTGGGCTGGACCAAGCCTGGTCTAGGGATTCATTCTGAAGTTGGGGATAGAGCAGCAGACCAAACTCTGAGTAAGTTACTCTCTTTCCTGGAACTTTGGGGATTGCTGAATTGATGGTGTTTCCACATGCTGGAGGGTCATCTTTGTCCTCATGTGGAAAGTCTGCCTGGGCATAGGGTTTGAGACCACTCTTTGACAACCAACATGGTCACTCGTACCCGTGTGAGTGAGTGTACATGCATATGTTGGGCTGGTCTGCTGCTGGGGAGCCATACACACACTTAAGCACCAGAAGATAAACAAGTGCCTGCAGCTCCTTGGCTGGCACCCAGGCTGGGGGTGGAATAAACAATCCTGGTGACTTTCTGAAAAGCAAGCATGTGTGGCAACAGGCACCATGGAGACAAGCAGACTGTACCAGAGCAGACAGCAGACTGCCCCTAATGCCACCCCTTTGCATGCCTGCATGTGCGCCCGTGCATTCTCTCTCTCTCTCTCTCTCTCTCTCTCTCTCTTTCTCCTCCTTCTCTCATATCCATATCATGTTCATATCCATTCCATCAAACATGATCCCTTTTTCACACCCAGGATCACCCACCCTTTGGGTATAGCGAGCCACTCCCATTCCAACTTTGCTTCACATTCGAGGCTTTGGAGAAGATCTGATATTCCCAAAACAACAGCACTCATAATTCCTGACATCTTCACCTGTACACTGGTCTTTGTCTAGGATGGATTTCAGCAAGTCAGACTGCTGTGTGCTCTTTGTGTATGTGTGTGTCGGTGAGGGGGTATCATAATGGGCAGTGCCACATCATCCTAACTTTCTGTAAAGTTCTTGCATAAAGTTCATGTGCTTCAGAGATATACACACAACACACCTTGACTCACTCCTTCAAGAAACATCCAGACCCTGCATTGCCTAAGAGTTGTACAGTTACTCAGATATGCATCTATCATGCATGCAATGCATAACCCTATACACTTGAGATGTGATAATGATGGCACTGTGCCATCATTTACTGACTTATAAGTTTTTTATAGTTATCATCTCATCTTGTTTAATCCTTAAGGAAAACCACCTGAGACAATACATCATTCTCATTACATAGGCGAGGAAACTAACATTCAGAGAGGTTGATTGACAGGGTCACACAGTTAGAAAGGGATGAGCCTGGGAGTCACTCAAGCCACATTATTAGCCCCACTCAGATATACATGCAACACTTCATTCATGCATGTGTGCACACATGCACACATCACTGCCTCCTGTCAATTGGGATCACTGATACCCATGAAGTCATCTTTCCATCCCTGATCTCCTCACATGCACCATTCCTAGGCCCTCACTGTGCTGCCCTGAGAATCATGAGATTCCCTGGCTTGGGAGTATGTGAGCACAACCTGATGCCTACACAGACCCCCTCCTTCCCTTACTGCAACTCCCCTCATCCCCAGCACCTGCAGGCCCTGGCCCAGCTGGGGGCGGCCCCAGGATTTGGATGGGTGACTCATGCTGAATCATGGCCCAGCTGCTCCTTGGCAGCCCCCTCCCCCATTCTACCTAGAGAGCCTATTTGGAAGGCAAAGGTGGGCCTTGGAGTGGGGGACAGGAAATAGAGATGGGGGAAGGAACAGTAGGGGATGGAGCTCTTGAGAAGGAGGAAAAGGTACAAGAATGCCTCTCAGGAGCTCCATCCCCACCCATGCCCCTCTTTCTGCCAGGAAAACGAATCCTTCATTTGGACTTATACCAGGGGCTCCCTCTCTAATACTAGGGCCCATTTTGACTCATCTCCTCAATGTTTCAGTCCTAATAATAACAGTAACAATAACACTATCAACTATGCTAGCTAATTACTCACATTTTACAGCTTTACAGTTTAAAAATCTCTTTCTCACCAGTATCGCATTTAATTCTCCTACTGGTTCTAGGGGGTGGAAATTAACATCTTTGCTTTGGAGCTGAGGAAACTGAGACTTGGAGAGGTTATATGAAGTGACCAGTGTCACATAGGTGGTGAAATGACAGAGCCAGGTTGAAAGCTCCAGCCCTCTGGACCATTCTGTGCAAGGTCAGCACTGGAGCTGCACTTGGGTGAGGTGAGGGCCTAGTAGGGGGTGGTGGGATGATATGGCAATTGCCATGGGGAAGGCATGGTAAGGGCACTGCAAGGGCATGATGGGGAAATGGTTGGCCATCAAAGGAGCATGGTGGTATGGCATGGTTCAGCCATGGCAGGGGCATGGAAAGACACATGAGAAGGCATGACAGAGGCATGACTGGCAGCATGGTTTGTGGCAGAGTTATAGAAACGCTTTTCCTTTATCTTCCTGCAATTGATGAATTATGCAATTACTCATGCTTTCAAATATTTCATGTTTCAGACCAGTATACCAAGACTAACAAATCTAAAGCATGGAGTGTCTTCTGAAAAAGCTTTGGTGTGGAACCTTTGCTTCCTGAATCCTCAGTTTCCTCGTCTGAAAAGAAAATGAGTCCAATTCTCCGGCAGGGTATAGGCTATTAAGAAGCATGAGTGAAATCACTCTCATCAGGCCCTTTAGAAGCTGTGAAGGACTCCACAAAGGGCTGCTGGTTTTCACATTTTGTTTCATCATTTAAGAAACACTTGTGGGTGCTGGGCAGAGGGTTGAGTGGGCTTCTGTGAGCCAGAGGGTGGTGCTGCAGAGTGGGGGGAGTAGGTGACATCTCTTCCTTTCCCCCTGCCTGGGCTCCCTCTGGCCTTCCCCCACCCTCAGCCCAGAGCCCGTTTCTAGGCAACAGAATGGATGCAGGGATGGTTCGGAGGGGAGAGAGCTATAAATAGGGAAAGGAGAAAACAAAAATAAAGTTCCAGAGAAAGCCAGGAAGCTGTATTACTGGGGGATGGGGGTGGGGAGACTAGGGGAAAACAGACAAATGGGAAGGATGTGGGGACAACCCCCAGCCCTTCGTTTTCTGCTTAGCTGCCCAGCAAGGGTTCACAGAGTGCTGATGTGGATAGTAAGAGGGTTTCTGTGCTGTGTGCATAACTAAGCAGAATGAGGGTGGTGAGAAGAAACTGCTTCTGATCAGAGTAGGAAAGCTCAGAAGAGGGAAGGATAGACAGAGTCGGGGGCAGATTGTCCAGATGGAGGCAAGAACTCAGGCAAAGGATGAGAAAGCACAGGCTAGGAGGGGTGGGGCTGGGTGCAGGATCTCAGCTGTCAGGAGGCCTGGTGGGGCTCAGCCTTGCTGACCACACACCATCTGTGCTCATGCACAGGCACTGAGGTGGGTGCTTTCTCTTTCAATACTCACTGTCCCCAAACCACTCTCTTTTCATTCCTGTTGCAGCTCCACCTCACTTCCTGACCTGGCCACCTTATTTTAGTGTAGCTAAATAAGATTTTCTATTACATTGCTCCCCTTAAAACTAGAAATTATCTTGTTGATCATTTTGTGATCTCTGTGAGATGAGTTTTCAGAGCATTGATCTCTAGATCTGTTCCCCAAAGTCCCTTGCTTCTTAGAACAGAGCAAGTGTATGATGCACACTATTGGAAGACTTACATACATGGGCAACATCCGTGTACACACATGAACATAGATACAGACATAGCACAAAAGCATGTCCATACCACAGATGTGTGAACACAGAAAATCCCACCCCTACACACACACATTGTTGCTTCTAGTTTCCATGATATTACAAGTGTCTGTAATCACCACAGTGCTCTGTTCACATTTTCCTGTTGTTTTTGTTTATTTCTCCCCAAAGTGACAGAAAGCCCATTTTGGAAATTCCAAAGGTATTGGGCTTTGGATTCAGGATTGGGGCTCAATATGTCCTTTGCCACTTACCAGCTATATGACTAGGGCATGTGGTTTTGCCTCTCTGAGCTCCATTTCCTCATCCACAAATTGGGGCAAGTTAAGTACCATATGCCTGGGATATACTGGGCACTTGGGAAATGACTTTGTCCTTGTCACATGGGAAGAGCCTATGAGCTGTGTGGGCTCATACACGCACACAGCCAGGGCTGCCTTCTGATAAAGGCTTGGCACCTTCTGCTGATGCTTCTGGGCCTGTGCCTAGAATGCATTTAAAGTGACCCTGGCTGAGAATATTGGTCTCTGAGCATAACCATTCACAGTGGGACCAGGTGTAGGCTTTGGCACCAAGGAAGGAGGAATAAATCTCCCTACAGACCAGATGGTGAACCTGATTTTGTCATCTAAAAATGGGGATCAGATGCTCATGGCTGGATCTGAGGTTGCAAACTTCTTTAGAGGCCAAGTAGTTTGTGAAAATGAGTGAAAAGGATGGGTGTAATACAATAAGGAAAGGACTATGGCAAACTGGAAAAGATGTGTTTGGCCTCAAGACATTTTATTTATTTGGTACTGGGGACTGATCCAGGGGTGCTTGATCCAGGGGCACTTAACCACTGAAATACATCTCCAGTTCTTTTTATTTTTTTTTTAAGATAGGGTCTCCTAAGTTGTTTAGCGCCTTCCTAAATTGCTGAGGCTGGCCTTTAACTTGGGATCCTTCTGCCTCAGCTTCTCTAGTTGTTGGAATCGCAGACATGGGTACCTTGCTCAGCAGATATTCAAAATTTTAAAGTTTCAAACCTTGTGGTAGCAAATTAAACATAGCTAGAGGCCAAATTCAATGGACCACCAGAATCCTGAGGACTGAGGGTTGTTAATTGGTATCTTAATTCAGCCAAAAGGGATTTCTAACTGCTTGCACCCTCACTCATGTGAGTCACAAAATCCATGGCCACCAGTTTGTTAGTTTGTTCTACACACACACACACACACACACACACACACACAATCTGCCAGCTCTCTTCTGCTTCAGGACGTAAAGGCCCCTACGTTGCAGGCCAAGGTGACCGGAGCAGCTTCAAGGCCTTCCCAAGTCTGGCATCGCCTCTCTCCTCAAACAACTCAGGAGAGGAAGAGACGCTAATACTTGGGGGTTATTTAAATACAGCAAGCTTCTTGCAGCTTTGCTGCTGGAGGGTAAGGCTTGGGTTTCAGCCTGGAACCCCACCAAAGCATAAAAGTGGGCGGGTCTTGCTCAGGAAAAGTTGGGGGCTTGTGCCGCAAAGCCAAGCCCGGCTCCTGCACCGCTCCAGGCGTAGCTTCTGAGGGACCGAGTGAGACCCGTACAGTGAAAGAGGGCTGGGGCGCCGCACAGAACGGGGCGGGGCCTACGACCAGGAGTTTCTGCTCCAATAAAGGCAGTGCTTTCGCGCAAGCTGGGGTTGGATCGTCTGCGCCGAACCCGCAATATCACTGCCCCTTTTTTCTTCACTCTGAGGTGGAGTTGGGGGCCCCCTAGTGCTGATCCCGATCCGCCCAAGACTCCCGGACCGTTTCCTATATTTCTATCGATGCTCGTCGTCCTCAGCCGAGACCTCAGACGTTCAGGCGCCCCTCTAGGAAGGATCGAGCACCGCACGTCTGAGCTCTGTCCCCTTCTGGAGGACAACGGCTCTTCCCCACTTCTCCCTTAGGTTTTTTTTCCCCCTCTGATTTGGGCAGGTGAGAGCAAGGCTGTGTGTGTCTACATGTTCAGGAGTGGAAGAGGTCTGTTGGCGCATAACAGGGTTGTGTGCCTGCGTTCCTGGTTTCTGAAGCCTTCTGCGTGACTCGTGTCCAACTGTGAGAGCACGCGCGCGTCTGCACGCGTGTCATGCACATGCACGCTGGCCAGGGTGCGTACTCTCGGGTTCACAAGCAGGAACCTTGTGGGTGCAGCTTATCAGCACGAGCGCGCGCATTCGCGCGCCTGCGCTGCCTTTGCTGCGCGGGTTTCCCTTGACCCTGCACCCGGTAAGGGCTTTACAGCCCAGCAGGTGGCGCCCCAAACCACCTTCCCGACTCCGTCCACTGCGTGTCTCAGTCCTGTGGGGTTCCCATGACCTGGCGAGCGACTCAGAGTAAGAGAAGGAGAATCCAAGGTCCCAGGTAATCAGTTCTGTATCTGGGTTTACCCCAAAGAGCTGAAGAGCACTCTGGGACCCTGAAGCCCATCTGCCGCCGCCACCCGACTCCCCAGCCCAACCCTGCCCTTGCGGCGCTGACTATAGACAGATTGGCTTTATTCATGGACACTTGGGTGGGGGGGCGGCCGCGCCCGCCCGCCCAGGACACGCTCACACAGTGGGGTGGGGGACTTTCCATGCCACAATCACAACACAATGCCCGCGTTCGGACCGGGCCGGCTGAGGGAGGGGGCATGGCACAGCCTGGCGCCTGGTTTCGGTTAAAAAAAAAGAAAAAAAAGTTCTTGGTGTAATGTGGGAATGGGGTGGGGTGCTGTGGGGCTGCCCGGAGGTTGCTCGGAGAGCCTCTGTCGGGGTTGGGGAGGAGCTATTTTCCTTAAAAATACGTAAAACATGCTACATCCACGCAGACACCGGACGGGATGGGGTGGAACGGGGCAACACACTGGTGAGGCGAAACTCCCAGCCGCAGCCCCAGCCCAGTTCACACCCCAGAGTTGGACGCGGGCAGATAGGACAGACGGATGGACAGACACTAACACAGGCTCCGAGAGGGCTCCTCAGAGCGGAAGGAAGATCTCTTGTTTGGGGAAAGGGATAGAAGGACAGCCCTGGCTCTGGGGAGGGGACAGGGACAAGAATTGTGCTGCTGGTGGGAGGCCGTCCTGGACCATTACGCCTCTGGCTCATACTCCTGATATTCCTCCTGCATCAGAGGGATGGGTGTGGAGTAGAGAAGAGCAAAAGGGAGGAGGGTTGGAGACCAAGTGGCCAAACCCTGGCCGCCAGATCCCTACCCCTTGAAAAGGAACAAGTGTGACCCTCCCCGTGGCCAGGGAAGGAACCTGGAGTTGGGGAATGAGGGGATATTTCCAGACAGGGGGTCCTGGGAATCAATGCTGGGCCCCAACTGTCCTCCCCTCCCTGCTCCCACCTCCTGCATTCTAGAAGAGGCAAAGGCTGAAGAAGCCTCCTGGTCCAACATATTCCAGTAACCTCCCATCCCAGTCAGGCATGGCAGCAATCTTTCCAGATGCCCAAAATCCCACCTGATCCTACTTCCCCCTCACCTGAGGTGGTTCCTCATAACTCTCCCCCTCTGGCTCCATCAGGGGCTCAATCAGCGGCTCCTCAGCAGCTTCCTGGGCCACTTCCTCTGGCTGAGGGCAGAAAAGGGTAGGACTGGTGAAGGCAGCCTGGATGCCCCTAAAATCCCATGCTTCAAGAATGGGGAAGACTATGTAGGGTTGGCAGTGTAAAGAGGATTTTTAATTAAGTTGTTTATTTGGAGCAACTTGGATGTAAGGTGGAGGTGTGAAGGGTGAAATCCCTTCAAATCATCACTCCAAACTGGGAGGTTGGAGGGGTTACTGGAGTCTCTGTGCCCCTTCCTCCAGCACCTGGCAGCCTCTTGCATGTCCATCATTTGGAGTGGGTGGGAATAGGCAGCACTCAGTCACCCATTTATATCAATCTCCTTTGTTTCTGGCTCTGAATTAGATGGGGAACTCGGAGAGAACCCTGGAGACTCCGCTTTAGGGTTGAAGGAGGCTGGAGGCTCAGGGACAGGGCTAAGCAGGGGCTTTGAGCCATTCCCCTGCCACCTTCCACCCATCCCCCCAGGGCCCAGCGTGGCCTGATTTCTTTGCTGTTGCTATTTTAAGATAAGCTGGAAGCAACAGCTCATGGTGTTGCTTGGATGTGGGAGCTAAGACTCTCCCTTCCCCCCTGCATCTGCTGCCCAGATGGGCTCAGACCAGCGGGCATGCATGTTGGGGGCTGCCAGACACATGACTGGCCTCCTGGAGGTGAGTACATGTATGTGCACACACACAGAGAACTAATCTGGCACACACAACAACCTGGGGTACCTGCATGGCTGTACAAAACCTTATGTGGGCTAGCGCACAATTGGGACCTGGAGGGTTTGCACTGAGATGTTGGCATTATAATTGCTCTATCTCCATCTAGGTAACTTCAGTTCCTTCACAGTACCTATCTAGGTGGACACTGCGGATACATATATTTACAGATCCTGTCCTGGCTCATTCTTCCTATTGTAGACATGGGAATACCAAGGGCCAGGAGGAAGGTAAATGTTAGCTTGCCCCAAGTAACCCACCTATGACCAGAAAGAATCCAGGGAAGAAATACGGTGTTAAAAATGCCAGCTTGAAGCCTTTGAAGGTAAATGGATGGCAATGGAAGAAATCATGTTGAATGAAGTTAGCCTAACCCAGAGAGTCAGGGTGGAATATCTTCACTCATCTGTGGAGGCTGGAGCTAGAGCCTGGCCTATGTGAAAGGTGCTTAACTCTCATGTATTAGACCCAGCAAAGGTGTAATAAGACATGACCTAGGGCATTCATAGAGATGCATCGGGAAGGAGGGGGAGGGGTAAGAATGGGAGAACAGGGTGGGCTCTAGGGGGTAAATCTAATTTTAAGAATATATATATATCATATTGTTTAATTGGATGTATTTTTGATTGTACAATAACTAAATTTCTTAATTAAAAAATAAAACAATGCCAGTTTGAGGGGCTGAAATGGTAGCTCACTGGTTTCAGCACTTGCCTGGCATGCACGAGGACATGGGCTCATACCCCAGTACCATGTTGTACACAATGAAGTGTTGGAGCAATGAAAGCCCCATGAAAAACTAAATAAAATTGATTCTTTCTCACTGTCTCTCTGTCTCTTTATTTTAAAAAAAGTGCCAGCTTGAGCACATTGTTTGGAAACAACCAAAATGTGCAATCAACAGTAGAATGGATGTGTACATTGTGGTCTAATCACACAGTGGAATAGTATACAGCAAGAATGAAGAACAATACATACAAAGGGCTGAACCTCAAAAACTTACTGTTGAATGAAAGAAGTCAGAAAGAGAAGAGCATGCACTTTACGATGACACTTACACGAAATTACACCCAACTAATTTGTGGTAGCAGAAGTCAGGAACCAGGTAGCTCTGGAGAGGCTTAGGTAGGGCCAGGACTGAGGTGAGGGAAGTGAGGTATATAGGGTGCAAATGTTAGGGAGGCACTTGCTCCCAGGGCCATGCAAACGAGACCCCATGTGTGAGTTTCCCCTACACCTCCCTTGTCTCACCCTAGTCCTGGCCCTAGGGGTAGGGACTTGCAGCATAGTTGGAGGTGGGGCTGGGGGGCCTGATGTTCTGTTCTTGAGCTGGCTGTTGGTTAATATGGGGTATTCCTTTTCTGAACATTTCAAGGAGCTGCATGTTTTCTGCATGTATGTTGTACTTCAGTAAAAAGTCACTTAAGGGCTGGGGGTATAGCTCATTTGTTGATGTATATGTTTACTTAGAATGAGTGAGGCCCTGGGTTTGGTCCCCTGCATCCCCTCAAAAAAATCACATGAAAAACATCCCAGTCTGGCCACACTAGCTATCTAGCATTAGACAAGTCATCTCACCTCTGATCACAGCACCCTGGGATGGGAAATGAGGATGCTATGTGCTTTGCAGGAGTCTGGAAAGGATTCCAGGATCACATATGAAAAGCATCCTGAAAGGTGGAGACACAGAAATGCTGACCAGGGAACCTCAAAGAGCTGCTGTTTGGATCATGACTCTGACCTTGAGCTCCCTTGAGATTGCAGCCTTGATGTGACCACAAGAACAGTGGAAGAAAGGTGGCAGGAGAGATGGCTCTGTGCAAAGGCCCATCACAAGAAGCCTCAAAGCCAACATGTCAGGCCCAGATCTGCCTCTCTCTGTGCCCCAGCACCCAGCACTGGTCCTGGCCCTGGGTGAGCACCAAGTGACTCCAATGATATGGACCTGAATTTTGTTTATCCTCCCAACCATTTCACAAAGGAGTTGGGCAGGAACTGGGATCTTGGGCAAGTCCCTTTGCCCTTCTTAGCCTCAGTTCCTCCAGCTGTAAAATGGGCTAGTTGCAGCACTTTACCTAAAAGGGGACATTGTGAAGATTCAGTGAGTCACTCCATGTAAAATGTCAGGGATCAATGAATGGGAGAAACTAGTGCTAACATAATTATAGGAAATGGGACATGATTTCCCACTTATAGATGGCAAAATGCAGTGAAAGGACTTGAACTAGAATTTCTGAGCCAAGACTCGGACTTCTGACAGTGGAAGGAACCAACTGTGCAAAACGTCTGGAGTGGAGGATGTATGGGGTCTCCCCAGCATGATGGGTATGGCCCCAGAATACACCCTGATCATCCAACCACACACTGAGAAAAGAGCCTCCACACCTACAGCCATCAACAGACACAGGCACCCACAGGAGGGATGCCTGTACACACATGGTCAGGTCCACAAGGCACACTGTTATGGTGGTACACTTTCATGCACACCTATGATGCCATATCTCCTGTGAGTAGATACCGACTGCTTGCCTGATCGTGTGGTCATAATCTCTGAGTGGGCACTCACTGTATGAAAGCCAGGCTCTCTCTTTATCTCAATAGTTCTCAAAGTGTGGTCTCTGGAACTGTGACATCAGCATCACCTGCAAATTCTTGGGCCTCACCTCAGACCTACTGAGCCAGAAATTCTAGGGATGGGGCCAACCCTATGTATTTTCGTCTCCTGGTGATTCTATGCACGTTCAAGTTTTAAGACTCTCGGATCTATATTATCCCTAATTTGTCTAAGAGCCCTATTGTGTTCATTTTCTGTGTTGCAGGCAGATAATAAGGATCAGAGACATCAAGGGCCCTCCAGGGCCACGTAGCCAGGAAGTAATGGAGCTGAAATTTGAGCCCAGTTCCATGGGGTTCAGGAGCTCACCACTCTTTCCCTATAGGGTGTCTTAATTAAGTCCTCTGTCTCCATGCATACATGAATAGCACTACCATCCCACTGGGGAAACACATGTGCATATATGTGATAGATAAGTGATACCACTCTCTCCCCACAATGGTTCACACTTGTCTCGGGGCCTTTGTACCTGCTGTTCCTACCTGCCTGAAATATACTTCCTGCACATCTTATCTCTCATCCCTTGGATGCCAACTCAAGTGTCATCTTCTCAGAGAGGCCCTCCCACTTCAAGCAGCCCTCTCTTCTCTTGACTAGCCCATTACCCATGTTGTCTCTTCTTTTCTTTTTTGGGGAGTCCTGGGGATTTAACCCACGGGCAATTTACCATGAGCCACATCCCAGCCCTTTTCATTTTTTAATTTTAAGAAAGGGTCTCACTGAGTAGCTGAGGCTGGCTTTGAACTTGTGATCCTCCTGCCTCAGCCTTTGACAGTGGAAGGAACCAACTGGGCAAAACAGGCATGTGCCACCCACATCGTCTTTTCTTCCCAGCACTTACCCTGTCTGAAATCATCTTGCTATTGACTTGCTTTTTACTATCTTCTCCTGCTACGACATCAGCTGCACAAATGGAGGAGCCCATTCACCATAGGAACGTCTAGAACAATTTCTCATAGGCATGGACTTTTGTTCAATGAAAAGAAATGAATGAACAATCAGTGGTACATGCAGATGTGGCCAGAAGTGATTTGGGTCACAATGGTAAGCAGGATACACATAGCCAGCCAGTTGCATCCATGCACACCTTGGGGACTTCATACTGAGCTGGGTCTAGCATAGTCCTGCAGAATAGGAGACAAGGACATTTGGGCCCCAGGCTAGCCGGGGCAAAGGCAGTATGGTGACGGGTTTGTGTTCCTGGTGTGTGTGTGCATGTGTGACAGAGTATATCATTTACCTTCAAGTCAGTGGGGAACTCCTCCTTCTTCACCAGGCCTGTGGCTGCTGCAATGTTCCCAGCTCCAGAGAACACGGCTCCTCCCAGATGCGATGCCTGCTCCTTGGTTTTCTCAGCCACTGGAGCACGGAGGGGATGGGGAAGGGTTTGGGGGCCAGGGTGAAGGAGGCATAGATGTCCCCACATAATATCCCAGGGCATGCCCTTCCCAGGGAGCACCCCCCACAGAAGCTTTGGGAGCCCCCTCTTGCCCTCTGTACCCCAGCCAGATCACAGGCTGGGAGACGGAAGGGGCTGTGCCAGAGTTGGACGGGTACCTGAGGCCACACCTTGTACCACCCCCTCTCGGGTCTTGCTTCCTGTAGGGAGGAAAAAGAACACATTTAAGGAGTCTAAGATGAGAGAACAGAGATTCCAGCCCAGTACATGGATTATAGGGTGGACAGAGGGACCCAGGTGATACAGCATACCTTGGTCCCATTACTGCCTTCTTGGGTCCCCAATTTCCCCAAGTTAACCACACTAAGCCCGTTACACCTACTTTCTCAGGCCTCCCAGCCCCACCCCACCCCTGCCACCAACTTGACACCTGCACCTTCCCAGTGGATGCTGGTTGGAGTTCCAGGACTGTGTAAAGCATGTATCTTGCACTGCTTCATGCATTACTCTCCTAGCCCTGGGAGGTGGGTGCTGTTGTCCCTATTTCACTGATGGAAACCAAGTTCAGTAAGGGCCCTGTGACCACCCTATGACCATCAAGTGACTGAATACCATAGACATTCAAGTTCAGGTCTTTCTGACTCAAAAACTCCTGCTACCAACCATTCTATGAGTATGGAGCCCAGGATGGGAGGTAGGTGGAGCTGGGGGACTGTGAATTTTGAAAGGTGTCCCTGGTAACCCGATACATGATCACCCTTGTGCCATTACCTCCAACTCCATTTCTTTTAGACTCTTTCTTCTTAACAAGGGTTAAACCCCTCCTTCTGGACAAAATGGGGAGGCTCAGGAGCAGGGTGGTTCTAAAGGTGATGTGCAGATTGTGACTGGCACCAATTACATCATCTGGGCCTTCCCAGGAGGGTAGCAACTTGGTCACATCAAAATGGGGTGGACACTTAGAAAGGTAAGAAGGCCTGATCTGTTGTAAGGGTCCTACAGGGAGGGAGTGGGGAGTCTCTCATGCTGAGGATTCAGCAACCCACACAACTACTGATAAACTCAGAAACAGGCATCAGGGCAAGCTGAGGCCAGGGGGGAAGAGAAGGGGAGGCCAAGACCCTCCAGAACCGGGAGATAGGGGAGCGCAGGCTGCATGCCCACCTGTTCAATCCTCCCACAAATGCATTGTTTGCACATGCTCTGTGCCAGGCCCTGGGCCAACAGCTTACTATATGAAGGGTGTAAGAACAGACCAGGTTCAGTTCCTGGACCTCAAGAAGTGGGGAGAGTTTATCTGGCCTGGGGCTGTGTGAAGCAAGAGGGGACACCGCCTTGGCCTGGAGAAATGAGCAGCAGGTGGATATGCAGGAAGGAGATTGAAGAGGGTGATCCAGGCTCAGGGAACCATGCAGGCAGGGCAGAGGGAGGTATGATTGGGTCCACATGCTAGGAGGAATTGATGTGGTGAGAAACCAAGCTGGAAATGTAACATGAGGCAGGACAATGAAGAGCATTGAATGCCAGGCTACATGGAGCTGAGGCTTTAATGTGTAGGACTGGAGTCCATGAGGGGCTTCTGGGCAGGGGAGGAGCAGAAGGTACCAATCTAAGGAGAAGAGTAACATGGATTGGATGGGCAGGGTCTATTTACAGAGAGAAAAGTGCCAGGAGTCAATAGGAGTAAAAGGCTGGGGGAGGAGGCAGGAGGGAGGCCAGAACTGGCGTCAGGTAGATGTGATCTCAAGTTTTTTCCTTATCTCCATTGCCACTGCCATACTCACTGGTGGCTACCCTACCTCTTAGTGGGCCTCCATATAACTTTTTCTGTCCCCAGGGGCCTGAGGGACCTTTCTAACCTGACGTCAGACCATGTCGGTTTCTTGCTTATGATCTCTCTCCACACTCACGATAATAGTTGCCTTGGTCCTCTCTTAAACTGAATCTCACTCACCAATTTGATCTCACTTCCTACCACTGTTCCTGCCCTTGACTTGCCAGTTTATCCCACCTGCCTTTTCTGTCTCCCCTAACCTGCTCTTGGCTCCTTATTATGTATGGCTCAACTCAAATGCCACCTCCTTTTTTTCTATTCGAAAAATGGACCCTGTCAGGTGTGGTAGCACATGTGTGTAATCCCAGCTACTTGGGAGGCTGAGGCAAGAGGATTGCAAGTTCAAGGCCAGCCCTAGAAATTTAGCAAGATCTTTTCTCAAAATAAAAATAGAAAGGACCAGGAGTGTAGCTCAGTGGTAGAGTGCCCCTGGGTTCAATCCCTATTACTGGGGGTGAGAGGGAAAGACCCTACTCCTGCCACTGTATCAAATATTCCACTACTGAAATGCTCTGTACTTTTGTCTTTTGTTCACTGATAAAACCCCAGCATTGACATAATGTCTGTCACATAGTAGGTAGTTATTAAATAGTTTTCAGATTACCACAACCCAAATCTGTCTCGACCTTGCGCAAGTTATCAACCCCTTTGAGCCTGAATAGGGGATAATTATACCTGCTCCCCCAACACAAGCCCTGATTCACCATATAGGCACACGCACACACACACACACACACACACACACACAAACCCAGCAAACATCAATTTCCAGCCTTTCCTCTCTGTATGCAAATAATTGTAAAGCTCCTTTCACGCTTAGGGTGAAAAATTTTAACCACCTGGCTTTTCTCCTGACTTCAGCCACAGCTGCAAAGGAGGGTGGACAGGAAGAGAGATGGCAATGATGGAATCATAGGCACTGGGAAGTAGGGGAGCCTGGAGAGCAACTCAGCTCTGGATGCAGCCCCACACTAACACAGGAAGGAGGGGCCACAAGGGGAAGGGTGGGGCTTCCCAGTATACAAAAGTAGGTTCAAACCCCTGCTTTGATTTTACCAGCTGTGTGACCTTGGGCAAGGTAGTTTAGTACCTAGAAGTCCCAGTTTCCCTAATCTGTGGAATGGGCTGGGAGCATTAAATGAAGTAATGGATTTTATGGTATTTTACACAGTTCTTGGTCTAGAGTGTGGGTTCAATACCAGGTAGCTGTCAATCATGATAATGAGTAAGATAAAGGAGGTTCTCTGCTTTGATCACTGCATTGGCCCCTGGATTTTCAGTTGAAGCCTCCCTTCATCACCCCCACCCCCATTTCCCATTGGTCTATCACTGACCCTGGCTTCCAAGTGTAGGCTATGTCCCCAGTGACCCCTGCTGACCCGCCCCATCTGCTGACTCATATCCTAGTGCCCAGAACCCCTACTCCTTCTGAGGACCCTGTGTCTGCATACTCCAGGAGGATACCCAAAGCCTGCAGCCCCAGAAACCTCTCCCCTCGCCCACCGACGTAGAGGACGCCTTCCTTGGTCTTCTCTGCTGCCTCGGTGACCCCCTGTTTGGTTTTCTCGGCAGCGGCCACAACGCCCTCCTTGGCCATGGACAGGCCCTTCATGAACACGTCCATCCTGGCGGCCTGGGGAGGACGAACACACAGGCACCGGTGTTCTGGCTCTGCACCCTCACTCCAGCCCCTCCCGAGGGACGCAGATGTCCCTTCCTCTCCCTCCTTGAGACCATAGTGCTCTTCTGGTCCTGTATCCCCCTCCCACCTCTTCCCAGACCCCAGTGCGAGGCCTCAGGGCCTCAGCGAGTCCTAGCGTCCTTGAAATCCCGGGACGCGGGAGGGGCCACCGCCTCGGTTATCCGGGCTCTGCAAGCTGCAGTCCCGCGCAACCGAGGTGCTGGACTAGCGCGAAGACTCGAGATCTGCCTATACACACACGACAGTGACACGGCCATGCTCACAAACATATACCACGGACACGCTCACGTGCACATACAGGACTACAGGACATGTAGACGTTCAAATGCGCACGGATACTCCGACACACACAGGCGCGGACGCACGTCCACACCGCCACCCTGACAGTTGCAGAGAAGCTGACACACGTACCCCAAGGTACGTTCACGCGCTCCCACTGGTGCCCCCTCTCACCGCTGTCCTTTTCAATTTTCCATCCCCTTCCGCATCTCCAGTCCCAGTAAAGAGACCACCCCTTCCGCATCCCATCCCAGTCCCCTCTTCTTTCCCATCCCACTCCGCATCGCATCTTGCGGCCGCCTCACCTGGTTGCGGGGCCCCGGCAGGGGATGAAGCTGCGGCTGCGGCGGCTGCAGCTAGCGGACACCGGGGCTCCGCTAGGCCGGGCTGTGGTGGGCTCGGGGCCAGGGAATATCCGGCCGTGGTCAGGCGCTAGAGTCACGGGCCCTGAGCAAGGACGCAGCAGTGCCCGGGTCTTGGGTGCGTTGCCACTAAGGGTGCTCCTAGCGCCCTGCAAGCTCGCGCGCTCCGGCTCTAGCGCTGCGGCAGCTCTGAGCTCAGCGCCCCCAACTGGCGGCCGCACCGCCCCCTCGGCCTGACTGACAGGGGGCGGGGAAGGTGACATCTCCGCGGAGCCGACTAGCCTACAGGCACCTGCCTCTGACGCGCCGCTGGGGAACCAGGGGCGTGAGACTCGCATAATCTTTTAGGGGTGAGGGAGGAGGGACAATGCAATCTGCTAAGAATGGAAGAAATAATGCAGTTGGCTTCGGAGTTCGAGTGGGTTTGCATCCTAGCTGTGCTTGTTATTAGCCGTGGTATCTTGGGCTGCTTAGCTCCTTTCTAGATGCCAGTTTCCCTTTCTATAAATCACGGGTAGTTAATTCAATGCGTGCTTATTGAGCACTTAGGTAGGTGGTGCAGGTTCGAGGATGGCAACAGCAGGAAAGGAAAACAAGGTCCGCTCTATATGTGTGCACCTGTGCGCAGGGATATAGGAGGCAGGACAGAAAATAGATGCTTCTGCCTCAACGCAAGATTATTTCAGCTTGTGAGGCATTGTTAAGAAAATAATAAAATAGTGACCTAACAGAGTGACCAGAGAAGGAGTGTTTGAGACAGTCATCAGGGAAGGCCTCTGCAAAGGCAGCAAGGTCGCAGCGGGTGAAGGCAAGATCCATGGAGAGGAAACTGCAAGTGCAAAGGCCCTGGGGTAGGACAATGCGTAGAACAGTTCAAAGGCAATGCTGCTCAGGAAATCCAGGATGCATAATGAGAAGGACAAGATGCTGCTCAGGAAATCCAGGATGCATAATGAGAAGGACAAGATGCTTGCTGCTCAGGAAATCCAGGATGCATAATGAGAAGGACAAGATGCTTTTTATGGTGGGGATTGTGGAAATGATCATAGAATGCCAGGGACATAGAAGGCCCTCAGTCAGGGCTAGGACAGAATTGTTTCCAAAAAGCTGAAGGATCCTTAAGAAAAGAGACTCTGAAACTGTCAGAGTCCCCTAAACTTAGGGGAGTTGAGAGGCAGCAAAGAGAAAGTGATATTTGGGATGAGACCTTGAAGGATCAGTAAGATTCCATCAGGCAGACAAGAAAGGAAGGGAATTTTAGGCTATGGATATAACATGGGCAAAGACACTGTGGCTAGAAATGCCAAGTATATAAGTGGCAGGTGATGAGACTTCCGGGGGAAAATGTTCACAGGCCTCTGGTAGGACTGCAAGCTGGCATAGAATTTTCGGAAGGCAATTTGGCAATGTTTACCCAAAGCATAAGTGTATGTTCTTTTTGAGCCAATGGCTCCCCTTCCAGGAAAAAAAAATTTTTGTACCAGGGATGGAACCCAGGGGTGTTTAACCATTGAGTCACATCCTCAGCCCTTTTTATTTTTTGAGACAAGGTCTTGCTGAGTTACTTAGAGCTTTGCTAAATTGCTGAGGCTGGCTTTAAACTTGGGATCCTCCTGCCTCAACCTCCCTAGCTACTAGGATTACAAGTATGTGCCAGTGTGCCAGGCTCCTTCCAGGAATTTATTCTGGATCTCTACTTACACAAGTGCCCTTATAAATTCATGCAGGGATGTTCACAGTTTATTGTAGCAAAAAGAAAAAAACTGAAAAGATTCTAACTGCCCATCTGTACGGGACTGGCTGGTTAACTGGGGTACAATCTCCTAGGGACATGCTATGCTGTAGTGAGAAAGCATGAGCTAGACTCAGGTAATGACATGAGAATGTGTCAAAATATGGTGCTAAGTGAAAAGCAGGGTGCTAAACTTTTGTGTTGAGGAAGCCAAATAAATATATAATTTTCTACATCTGAAAATATAAGCATATCTTAATAGGTAAGAATATATTGGTATATACACATGTACTATGCATATAGTTGACCCACCATATCCAAAGATTCCCCCATTCTCAGATTCAAAAAATCAAGGATCAAAAATTCTTGGGAAAAAAATTGCATTTGTGTTAAACACGACTGACATTTTTCATGTCATTATTCCCTAAACAATACAGTGTAACCACTCTTTATGTAGCATTTACATTGTACTGGGTGTTATGAGTAATGTGGAGATGATTTAGTGTATGGGAGGATAGTGTGGGTTATATGCAAGTGCTATGTCATTTTATAGGACTTCAGCATCTGCTGATTTTGGTATCTACAGAGGGTCCTGGAACTGACTGCCTGGAGATACCAAGGGATGACCGTAGGTATTTATAGCCAGATACACAAAGAACACATTTGCAAGGATTAAAAAATAAACTGTGACTGAGAGGGCTCCAGGAAGGAAGCTTTTAAATTTTATCACCTTTCATCTTTGTGCTGGTTTATTATTTTACCTTGGATGGTATTTACTTGTATGATCTTTAAAACTAGCATGGCAGCCATCTGTAATTATTTTTGGCTTTGTGGCATTGGAATTGTTCCCTCCTTATGTTTGGGGGTGTCCTCCCTTATGAAGCAGGTCATACTTGCTCCCCTAAGAACTGGCAATGCCAGATAACTGCTTCCCAAGTCTTCTTTGTAGCCCAGACATATGACAGACACATGCAGCCTTAGATTTATCAGCCCTGGACAGGGAACCTGAGGCTGGTGCCAGAAAGAAACAGGGAATAAGGGAAATTTATTCTGATGAGGGGAGGTGGTGGTAGAACTGGCAGCTCCTGCTGGGGACCATGGGCAGCAGTGATGACTGGCTCACAAAATTCCTGAAGCTTCAGCCATTGGTTTTATGAGCAAGGCCAAGTGAGATCAGTAGAGCACTGGATTTGGAGTCCTTGGCACAGAGAGGGCAGCTGATGCCACAGGAGGCATGTGATTGTCCAGGAGTACACGAAGAGTGCAAATAGGAGAGGGCCCAGAACAGAACCCTGTGGCATTGCAACCCTCAGAAGTTGCAAGAGGCAAAGGAATCTGGGAAGAGACTGAAAAAGGTCAGAGGTAGAGCTCGAAGAAGCTAGAGAGAGTGGTAGCCTGGAGATTCAGGGCTTGGAAGTCAACTGCATAAATGACGAAGAGAGGCCAGGGAGACAATTAATCCTTGGATCGGCAGCAGGTGGGCAGCTGCAGCCTTTAACAGCAGCACAGGGGATTATGGAGACCACAAAAGGAAGGGGCAACCAGGGAAAGCCTCCAGGAGAAAGTGACATTCAAGCTGGGATTTGAAAGATGAGAAGGATCTTACAAGTGTTGCCGAGCATCTCCAGCAGGGGATCTGGCAAGTGGGGAAGTGCAGAGTGCTGAGGGAACAGAAAATAGGTTAGATTCTGAATCAGGTGGGAAGTTCATTTGGCTACTAGTATAGAAGCTTAGGCAAAGCAGATGTATACTCTTTCACTCAAGCCCAGTGGCAGGCAGTCCACAGATGGTGTGATGATTTCATGGCCATCGGGAACCTAGGCTCCTACCTTTGGATGCACCATCCTTACTATGTGGATTCTATCCTCAAGGTCACTTCATGGCTTATGGCTGTGGCTTCAGCCATTATCACTATGTCTGTGCAGAAAGCAGAAGAAGGGTACAAAAGAGCACTTACCAGCTATCTGTCAGTTTCTTTAGGAATTTTCTCAGAAGTCAAAAACTTCTTCTTCTGTCTCATTGGCTAATGTCTCATTGGCTGTAGGGTGGCCAGAAGAGTATGGGCATTTAGCAGGGCATATGACTTCCAAGAATAAAATTGCAAAAAGGGGAGAATGGTTATAAGTGAACCACTAGCATCTGTGCCACTATTTCTTTTTTCCTTAACTTTTTTATTTTGAAAATTTTCCCAAATATTCTTTGCTTTGATTCATCAATTGTTAACATTGGCCACTTTTTTTTTCTATCTCTCTAAATGTACTGTTCCAAGAACTGGTCTTAGACACTGGGTTGTCACCTTCTTTCTTTTTTTAAAATTTTTAATTAGATGTATATAGAGATACAATTGAGGGGGAATCATTATCAAACCATCATTAACCAATGTATATATACTTAGTTATCCAGGGCTAATGCCAAATCATGGATGCCCAGCTTGGGTTTCCCCTTTGCTGTTTCCCCCAGAAGAACTCCTGTGTTAAATGGGTACCTCGTGGAGGAATGACATTTGCTTCTGAGATGGTTCCCCCATATTCCCACTCTCCAGTCTCCTAGTTCTTCCTACACCCTTCCCGCTACCCATTCCCTTCCCTATGCCTCCAAGTATCCTAGGGAGCCATCCCCCTATTGCGTTGAGAATCATTCAATTCGAAGTTATTGTTAGCTTAGCCATCTAACATATTGCTTTCCTATGTATTCCAGCTTCCACAGATAAGAGATACCATTCAGCCCTTGAGTCTCTGAGATTGGGATACTTCACTGAGCATAATTCTTTCCATCTCCATCCATTTGGCTGCAAAAGCCATAATGTCATCTTTTCTGATGGTGGAGTAGTATTCCATTGTATATAAGTATCAAAGTTTTTGTATCCATTCATTGAGGGGCATCTGGGTTGGTTCCATAGTCTAGCTATAGTAAATTGAGCTGATATAAACATTGATGAAGCCATGTCACTATAATACGCTGATTCTAACTCTAACTCACTTTCTAACACAACAGATTCCTAATGCCACACTGGCATCCCTCACTCCCCATCTTTAGGGTGCAGGGTGGCAAAGCCTTCTGGGCTTCTTTTAGCCAAGCCCTATGCCTGTGAATTCTCAGAGACCCCTCGCTGTTCCTGTTCTCTCTCTCCCTGGAAAATGGGCCTCACCATTCTTCTCTTCCCTCTCGCCTTCCTAGGACTGTTTTAAAGAGAATGACTACTAAGACTTTGGGGGATGTAAAGGTGATAGAATGTGGGGAAGGGCTTTGGAGAAATTTTCAGCTGGAAGAGTAGGAGCAGAGAACTCTCAGGAGAGGATTGCAGAGATCCTGGCTCTGCCTGGGTTCTGCCATAATCCAGATGTGCCTTTATAACTCTGTGTGTGATGCCTGGCTGTATGATTAAAAATTTATCAACATTCCTGCTGTCCAGAGACCTCAGGGTGCAGAAAAAGGGAGGCAGGCAGGCAGCCTGGCTCCCTGCAGGGCATGCAGGATGGGAGGCTGAGAACAGGGAGGAGTACAGATGACATTTATTGAACATCTACTGTATGCTGGGCACTCCATCCATTATATTAGTAAGCACGGAAAGCAATTCTTCAAAGCAGGCATTGAGGAAATGATGTGTAGAGTGGGGAGGCACTGGGATTTATTCTTTTCAATCAGTTTTTCCTGAGTGCCCACTAGGTGCCACATAGAGGAAAGTCAGCAGAAAAAAGACCAGTGAAGTTCTTTCTCTTCTGGAATTTAACATTCTAGTAGAATGGGACAGACAGACAAGTGAACTAGAACCACATAAGATAACTGGGAACCAGGAGCAGTGGCACACATCTGTAATCTAGCTACTGGGGAGGCGGAGGCAGGAGGGTTCTAAGTTCAAGGCCAGCCTGGGCAATTTAGCAGTACCCTGTCTCAAAACAAAAGTAGAAAAAAGGCTGGGGATGTAGGTCAGTGCTAAAGAATCCCTGGGTTCAATCCCCAGTTCTGTAAAATAAAACAAAATAAAGCAAAGATAATTTAGATCATGTAGCTGTTTAAAAATTCACAGTGATGTTCACCTTGCTAAATCTAATGGTCAACTCTCCTTTCTCTGCCTCATCGCTGAGAATTTCCTATAAACCAGGTGCTGTTCTAGGGATTAGAGGACAAAGTTGTCAATAAATGAGTCCCTGAGGACCTTATCTTCCACTGGAGGAAGGTAGATGATAAGTAAAATAAATTACTAAAATCTATAGGGTCAGGAGGTAACAAGTGCTAGGCAAGAAGTGGAGAGAAAGCATCGGAAGCGCTGGAGTGGAGCCGATGATTTCAACAGTTAACTACATGGGCAGGGAAGGCCCCCTGAGCAAGGTAAGGCAGGGAAGGAACAGCTGATTGACGTCCTAAGGCAGGAGAGGGCGTGACAGGTTGATGATCTGCACACTTGAAGGCCAGAGTGGCTGGGGCGGAGCAAGGGAGGGGGATAATAGAAGAGGTGAGTCAGAAGATGGGGACTAGTAGTGACAAAGGAGACATGAATGGCTTGTGGGAGCTTTAGTGTGTTCAGGACCCTGTGAGGCTGAATCATGAAGGCCCTCAATGAGCACTTTGGATCACATTTTGGGTGTCCTGTAAGGTTTTAGACAGAAATGATCAGATTAGTATTTTAGATGATCCTGAGATGACTGGAGAATGTTCTGCAGGAATAGAAACAAGGAAAATGTTCTCTGGCCTTGGCAGTACCAGAGATGGCAGGGCTTGTCAAGTGGTAGGCATGGGGGCAATAGGAAGAGAGAGGAATGGTCAGACTAGAGATATTTGCAAAATAGAATGGCAAGATTGAGATTCAAGAGTCCCTGTTTGTTCAATTCCACCAAGAAGGTGCTCCTGCTCCCTACAGACAGGCTAGGATGGACCTTGGGTAGTGGCCAGGACCCCAGCAGGCCCAAGGATTTGTTTTTAGGGTCTCTTCTTAGTCACCCCAATCCCAGACTCCAGGGGCTGCCCCAGACTGGAAGATGTGGAGGATGGTGGGAAGAGGTGCTGTGGCTGGGAGGGTCATTCCATGCAGGCTTTTGGGCTCAGGGCTCTAAGGCAGTAGAGAACATGCCTTGACCTTGGTGAGAGTACTTCCTTCCTTTCCCCCCATTATGATCTTTCTCCAAGCCTGGCCTCTTCCAGGGCTTCCTCTGTTTGAACTTCTCCACTACTCCTCTCATTGAAACGGGATATCTCCCCTGCCTTGAACTTGGGCACTCCAACTCTAGATTACAAAAGGCCTGGTGCTGGAAGTCTACTCCTATCTCTTGGATACTCACTGCAAGGAAGCCAAGCAGCCCTATGGAGAAGCCACATAGAGCTATCCCAGTGACCATCCGCAGCTGAGGTTCCAGCTGACAGCATCAACTGCCCCACATGTGAGTGATCAGATGCCTTCAGCCCCAACGTGCAAGCTGCTGGAATCACTTTGGAGCAGAGACAGCTGTTCCTCTTTGGTGCTGCCAAAATTGCAGGTTTATGAGCATAAGAAATGATTCTTAATTGTTTTAGGTCACTAAGTTTGGGGTGGTTATGTGACAACGGATAACTGGCATACTATGATTAACCTCTCTAGGACTATCTATCACCAAATATCACTGAGTTTTCCTTTTCAATACCTCTTAAATCTGTCATCTCCTCTCCATATTCTGTGTCACCTGGACAACTGCTTAGCATCCCAATTGATGTTTTGATCACTCTTGCAGCCACAGGTCCCTAACACAGCAGTCCAGAGAACTTGCTGAAATGTATGTATGATCACTTGCCCAGCTCAGCTGCACCCACTGAAAGCACTCAGTGGCTCCATACTTCTCCTAGGATCAAGACTTACCCATCCCTTCCCTCCTTTGGGCCTCAGCCACACTGGTCTTTCTTCTCTTCCTCCAGCACCTCATTGTCCCTTTGCCCTAGGGCCTTTGCATGTACAATACAGTTTGTACTCCCTGAGATGCCCTCCCTTGTCTCCTTGTTACCTCCTGCTAATGTTGAGTCTCAGTTCAGTGAAATACATCTAAGCCAGTGATTCTCAAAATGGGGTCCCTGACTAGCATAATCAGGGAACTGGTTAGAAATGGGAAATCCTCAGGCCCAAGCCCATGCCTGAGGACCCAGAAGTCTCTCTTTGACAAGCCCTGCAGATGAGTTTGATCCACCTGCTCTAGAACTGCTGCTCCAAAGCCCCAGTTTAGGTTATGGAGTTTGTTATTGTCTTTCATCTCTGAATTCTTTTCCTCCAGAGGTCTGTGCTTGTGAGGACTCAGGTATTGGTAAGATCATCTAATAAGTGCCCCATGTCCCTCCATATCCCAGAACAAATGGATTGGAGCTCTTTATTTTTTTGCATTGCTGGGGATGGAACTCAGGACCTGGTGCATGCTAGGAACGTGCCATACCACTCGGTTTCACCCCCAGCTCTCATTTTTTGCTCATCATTGCATTCTGGCACCTAGCTGGGTGCCTGGTACACACCAGGGAGTGGTTAAGGACGTGGGTTGAATAACCACTATCAGCCTCCTGCTGGTCATGGGCTCTCCTCCCCCCACTGTGGGAGAGGGGAAGGGGCCAGTCCTTTCATGATTCTGGAACCCTGAAAACAGCCAAGGGGAAGATGAGAAACATTCAAGAACTTGGGGAGGCTGCAGAAAAGCTGTTGTTTAGAAAGCCAGGAAAGGTGTTCAGAGCCAGAGCTTCCCTGACTTTCCTTCCCCTCCTTATCCCTCCCCCACCTGGGGATAGCTTTCAGCTGACTTCTATTGAGCATAGAACCAGGCCTTGTTTATGGGCCTTGTGAAATCACATTACTAACATTCACAAGCTTCCAAGCTATGTATTAACATTCCCATTCTACAGTTGGGGAAACTGTGGTCAACGAGGTTCAGTAACTTGGCCAAGGTCGGTGCAGGATTTGAACTCAGATCATTTGACTGGCACTGGGCCTCACCATCAATGATCAGGTGAACAGCACTTAGAGCAGGAGGCAAGGTGGGGCTCTATAGAACCTCCTGTGCCCTCCACCGGGCAGCCTCACAGAGGATAGTGGACCTTTAAGACAGAGGGCCTAGTGGTGCCAGACCTTCCAAATTCTCGAGAGAAAGCAAAAGTGTGGATTTTAATGTAAAATCTCTGTTTCTAAATTACATTTAAAAAGTGTAATTTTTAAAATTACATTTAAAAAAAAGACAACTCAGAGTTGGGGCGGTGGCTCAACGGTAAGAGTGCTTGCCTGGTATACACAAGGAACCAGGTTTGAACCCCAGCACCACATACACAACTAAGTGTTGGAAAAAACAAAACCAGGTGAAAAAAATGAATAAAATTGATTTTTCTCTTTTTCTCTCTCCCTTCCTCTTAAAAAAAAAATCACAAAAAACAGGGGGCTGGAGTGGTGGCTCAGCAGTTATGGTGCTTGCCTGGCATGTGCGAGGATGTGGGTTTGAACCCCAGCACCACATACACAACGAAGTGTGGGAGCAACAAAAGCCACAGGAAAAACTAAATAGATTCTTTCTCTCTACTGTCCCTCCCTCTTTAAAAAAAAAAAAAAAGAAAGAAAAAGAAAAAACACCTCATGTTTTCAGAGACCTCATCACCCAAATAAATGCCTTGGTTGACACTGGGTGGTTGAATCGAGGGTATGAATGGTACCAGGAGGCCTCCATGGCTTTGCTGTTGTTGCTGCTTCTGCTGAATGTGGGGCAGACTGCTTTAAATTTAGGGGCCACTCTCAGCAGGATGTAGACCTCCCTTTTCCTAAGGGCAGATCCCAAATATTGACCCTTAACTTCATTTCTCAGCCCCCACTGAGAGAGGCTATGTCAGCTGGTCACAGGTGTGTCCCAACCCCTGGCTTGCATCCAGAAGTGCTTACTAAATAAATGCTTGTTGATGGAAGGATTCTGATAAACTTGCCCACTTCCCTGCATGCTGGCTCCTCCCACACACAGGCTGGCTCCTCCCCCTCTACCCAGGGCAGTTGGGGCTGGGTGCTGACAGGTTAAAAGCCAGCACCTGGGGACCCCTTAGATGCTGGTGACCAGTGGAACTTGGGCCTTGGCATGGCTACTTCCAGCTCCGTAAGTCCACCCATCTGTCCTTTCTGGAGCAAGGGACCAGCTGGGGTGGTGGAAGTGCGAGTGGGGTACAACCAGGGGCAGGGCTTACAGCCCACCCTCTTTTCTTTGGTCAGGCAAGTGAAGCTGAGAGTCAACTTCAAACCTGGGAGAAGGAGAAGGAGAAGGATGAGGAAGAGATGGCAGAGCCAGTGTATGTGCAGGAGCAAGAGCAAGAGGAAGCAGCTATGGTGGCATCCCTGGGAGAAGAGGCTGTGAACTCTCCTGGGACAGGGACTTTGCTGTCTCTGAGGGGGAAGATGCAGGACGAGGGACCTGTGGAGATCAAGCTAGTGTTGCATCCCCTACAGAACAGGTGGGGGGTCTGAAGAACTGAACACAGACCCCTGCTGTTGGGCCAGCCTCTGTGCTCCCTGGTTGTGTGGCCTTGGACTACCCCTTTGGCTCTCAGTTCTGTATCTGTGAAAGGTCTTAACTGGCCTGAGCACTGAGCCCTGTGGATCTCAGCTGAGATTCTGGGTTTAAAATTCTAGTCCTTCCTCAATCTTTCAGGATAACTGACTTTAGTCACCTTGTGGGGGAGGGGTATGTGGGGGGTTGGTTTATGCCCCAAACCTCATCTCCTATTTTGTCCTTAAAGGGGAGGGACCTCCTTGTTGGCACAGGCACTGCTGGGGTAGATATGGGGGGTGTCTTTGCTTCCTGTCCCCTACCAGGTGGGCTCTGTGGTTCTTTAAGAATGACCGCAGCCGAGCCTGGCAAGACAATCTGCATTTGATCACCAAAATTGACACCGTGGAGGACTTCTGGGCGTAAGTGTCTATCCCTGGGGAGGGAGGGCTCTGAGCTAGAGGCTGCTCACTACACAGCTGTGCCATCTTCTCTGGGGCCTTTCAACATTTGTTGATGGCTAGGGGAGAGTGGCTCCTGTCCAAGAGGCACTGGGGTTAGGGCACAGCCACCGCTTTGAAACTTCTTGGGGGAGAGTCTGGGGAGTGGGAGAATCCAGAAGTGGCCCAAGCTGCCAATCCATGGCTTTGTAACCCTAGTAAGTTCCTTCCTCTCTTTGAATCTGTCTCTGGCACACAGGATTAGGTTGCCTCAGAGTGTCCATGGGTGATTAAGGGAGGAGATTTTATCTAAATCTTATGGCACAAATCCAAGCGGGGCTTCAGCAGGAGAGGCACATTAGCAGTCCCCCTCCCCCAGGGGGACTTGGACGGTTGGAAAGCTCCAGGCAGAAGGTGGGCTTTGAGGGAATTCCAGGCAGCAGGAGCAGGGAGACTGGAAGTTTATGGGAACTGATGGATCCTGCAAGGATTTGCGAGGGTTGGGGTCAGCTGGAAGCCCTACAAACCCTTGACTTTCAGCATGGGGTGGGGGCTCTCTCCAGGATGTACAGTCATATCAAGCTGGCTAGTAAACTCTCTTCTGGCTGTGACTACGCCCTGTTCAAGGTAAGTTCTATTCTTGTGCCCCCATCACCAAAAGGACAGGGACTGATTCTTCCCACCTTTTGCCACCTCCCTTCCTCCCTCCCAGGAGAGGTGCTGGCTGGGGAAGGGGAGCCATCTACAGCCTCTTTCAGGGCAGAAGTGTGATTTCTGATTGGAAAAACTGCTGTACAGAAGCCCAGACAAAGCGGGTCCGACCTGAGCTGTACCTTGAAGAACACTTGAGTCTGGGGCGGAGGGTGGAGAGGAAAGAGTCCAGGTTTCTGGCTTGGTTTCTTAACATGCTCATCACTGTCCAGCCCTATCCCTGGAGGTGCTGACATAGGTGTTTAAAGATTTCCCCAGGAAATCTTTAAACACCTTGCTGGCTTCTGCCCAGCAAGATGTGGGGACTGTGTAGCCAAGCCTGGGATGTCTACCATTGTCCACAGAAATGTCTCTCCCTGAGGATCCCTGTAGCACTTCCTCAAGGAACTTGATTCAGTAAAGGAGATAGTGCACAGTAGATACAGCTTTGAAAGGCAGCAAATAGACTCAGGGGCCTGTGGGAGCTCTGAAGGGATATCTCAGGTGGGCTGAGTAGTTGGTAATAGCGCCTGATTGTGTAGAATGGCTGGAGCTAAGAGAAAGTTGGCCTCTTGTGGGCCTGAGCAGAGGGCAGATACGGCTATATGAAGAAGGAGCTGGGTCCTCACTTCCCTTTGAACAAAAGGAGGCAGTTAATCTGCTATCCTACCTTGCAGGATGGCATCAAACCCATGTGGGAAGACAGCAGGAATAAACGGGGTGGCCGCTGGCTGGTCAGTCTCTCCAAGCAGCAGCGCCACATTGAGCTGGATCATCTGTGGCTGGAGACAGTGAGTGGTGGAGCTGGAAGGGAGGTCCAGGGAAGGAGTTCAAGCATAGAGTGGTTCTTCAGGTGGCAGTGGTCTCAAGGGTAGCAGGGGCTGTCCCTGTGCCCCAGATTGAGATCTCACCATCCCCCTTTTGGGCCCAGTTGCTGTGCCTGATTGGGGAGAGCTTTGAGGAACACAGCACAGAGGTGTGTGGGGCTGTCATCAACATCCGCACCAAGGGGGACAAGATTGCTGTGTGGACAAGGGAGGCCGAGAACCAGGCCAGCGTCCTGCATATTGGGTGAGGGCTGTCTCTGGCACAGGGTGGGGGCTGGGTCTGGGGAAGACACGGGTGGGCTGGCTTGGCCTGCAAGGGAGACCTCCGGAACTTGCAGTATCCCCTTGCTCTTCTTCCTTACCCACCTCTATAAAGAGCAGGAATCTAGGTTTTAGACTATTTCTAGCAGAACTCGTTGCTTGCATTCGAGTTTTATTTTGGATATCCACATGGGTAAGACACATAAGCAGGAGTGGCTGTGGCTAGAACCAGAGTAGGTGGACTCAGGACTACGTTACATTTAAGCCTTCTGACTACTCACGTCTCCTTTCCTCCGTGTCGTCCTGCCCAGGCATGTATACAAAGAACGCCTGGGCCTCTCCTCGAAGACCGTCATTGGGTACCAGGCCCATGCAGATGCAGCTACCAAGAGCAACTCCATAGCCAAGAACAAATTTATGGTGTGAGGGGGTCTTGGCACCACTCTCAGTTCTGTGGGGCAGCCACTCTGGAACCTCTTGTTGCTGTGGCACATGTGGGACGGTGCTGGACTCTACCATTGATCCTGGGCAGGTCTAGGGGGAGCCTGGTTCTTACCTATTCTGGAGTGCATATGAACAATTTTTTTCCCCTTCTCTTTGAGACAGGATCTTGCTATGTTGCCTAGGTTGGCCTCAAACTGGGTTCAAGTGATCCTCCCACCTCAGCCTCCCCAGTAGCTAGGACTATAGACATGTATCATCTTGCCTGGTTTCATATGCACACTCTGTAACATATGTTGGGGCCAGGTCTAGAGGCAACTTAGTGATGATGGTGGAACAGTTTGAGGCCCTCATTTTGCCTGGATTCACAGGGCAGCAGAAAGGTGAAAGAAAATTCCTGGGTTTCCTCGTTTCACCTGGGGGGCTCTACCATAAATAATAAGATGATGACAGAATTCTGTGGTCTAGTACTTACTCTGTGCCCAGCTGGGAAGGGTGTTATGTGGCCTGAGGGCCAGGCTCTTCCATTCTGATGGAGGGGCTCAAGGCCACTGATCTTCAAGTGGGAGTTCAGAGATGGGGTGGCTTTTCTTTGTGACCACTCTATGGGTTGTCTTTTCTCAGATCTGTCAGTGCCCACCCTGCATCTTGTCCCTTCCCTAGATCATCTGTGCCTGGGTCCCCCGAAGTGGGACACCTGTCCCTGCCCCCTACTCCAAGAGTTAAAAGGCTAGAGGAAGAACAGTGCCATTTGTCTACAGAGAAAACTGCAAGCTGAGGACTGAGAAAGCCCTGCATGGCTTCTCACCTGCTTTGCCTGATTTAGGGCCAGACTGAAGTAGAGATGGGTGGGTGAGTCCCAAGCCCTAGGATAGGAACGTGATGGTAGTCCAAGCCTCAGTTTAGTTTTGTTAGAGGTAGATTCATTTGAAAATAATGCTTAAGCCCTTTTAGGTATTTGTTCTAAATAAATACTTCTGAACAAACTTGTAATTATTAAGGAGGGCTCTATAACTTTGAGTAAGATCCAGGCTCCCCCAAAACTCCTTCTACCCATGTCCCGCCTGGAAAGAGCTCATGCGAGAGTCTTAGGTACAGAGGAGCCCAACCAGGGTTCAAGATGATGAGAAGGACCTAGGAGTCAAGATAGGTTCCCAGCAAAATTGAAGACAGGGAGTAACACGCAACATGCTGGCACAAGTCTAAGGTCCTCCTTTGGCCTAAGTCTGAGCCAGAATTAGTAGAGCAGAGTTTCTGTCGAACGCAATGCGCTGTCTGTAATTAGACTTGGGGCAGGTGTGTTAACTCAATGGCGATCACCATCACCATCCGCTTACCCGGGGACTGGGGTGCCGCTGGTACCGACCAAGGCGGAGGCTGAGGGATCTGGAGTCTTTCACGCCTGAGGTCACTGGCGCCATCAGTAGGCGTCTCCTGTAGGTCTAAACGACACCTAGGGCTTGCTGGGGTGGTCTGTTCACTGACTCCCGCACAAACTCGGGCCGGGGGCGGAGCCAGGACAAAGGCAGGGCTCCGAGGGGGCGTAGTCTGGCTGTGGGTTGAGTCGACTCAGAGGCGGGGCTCCGAGGGGGAGTGAGTCGGGATGTGGGCGGAGCCTTGGCGGGGGCGGGGCTCCGAGGGGACGGATCAGCTCTCCAGGCGGGGTGGCCGGGCGCCGGGGGCGGTCCCTGCGGGGCGGGCGGGGTCGGCCGGCGCTCTGTGTGGCCGCGGCCATGAAGCCGCAGCCGCCGGGCTAGGCCCGCGGCGGCTGTAGCCCAGGGCGGCCGGCTGAGGGCTGTGCCCGCTCCTCGGCTCGGGTTCCCGGGCCGGAGGGCGGCCGCTCACCATGCCCGGCAAGCACCAGCACTTCCAGGAACCCGAGGTCGGCTGCTGCGGAAAATACTTCCTGTTTGGCTTCAACATTGTCTTTTGGGTGAGCACGGGGTCGGCTTCGGGCCCTGTGCTGGCGGTGTTGGAAGGCGGTCCAGTCTACCGGGGGAGGCCACTTCCTGCTCCAAGAGCTTGCGGCTCGGGACCATCCCCCAGCTTCTTCCTTCCACCCCCACTCCTAGTCCTCCGGGCACCGGAGGGAGCTCCAGTAGGGTCCCAGGATTGCTGGGGGGCGGAACCCACTACGCGGCGGTGGGGAGTTGCCCTGTGTAACGCAAGGCCCGGCGGCTTGAGGTGTTTGCTGGAAGACCCCAGGGGCATGCTATGTATATCTATGGGTTGGCCCCTCTCTTGTCCAGCCCCCCTGTGGGGAGTAGAATACCCGCTCAGCTTACCCGGAGGGGAGGAGAACCTGGCCTGCTCTCACATCTTTGCCCCTCCAGCACCTGGGTCTGGTGCCTCGCCCTAGGCTTCTGGAAAGTGGGTGAGTCACAGGGCGCCCTCTCCCTACCCCAGCAGTGTACCTGGAGGCTTGCGGGTAGGGAAAGGCAGTAGCCAAGTCCCCAGCCGCGGGGACAGGTATCTCCCCTGGGACCTGGGGAGCCCTATGTCCCAGGGACCGGGAGCTGTCCCTGGGGAACAGAATGCAACATTCCACAGCTGACCGAAGGGAGGCTTCCAAGCCCGCTTGTCCTTGCTCACAGAAGGAAGCTGCTTTGTGCCTCTCCCAGAGTGGCAGCTGTGCCCCTGGCCCTGCCTAGTCATCTTTCCTTTCTCCCTCCCCCATTCCTTCTCCAAAGCTGCCGCCTCTGCAGTCTCTGCTTCCCAGGCCTTGGGTCAGAATGCCAGTTGTGTTCAGCAGGATTCAGTGGCACTGTTTCTCACCCACGTGATGCTGGAGCTTGCCCCTCTGGTAGATGTCCTTAGTCCTCAGTAGTGAGTGTCCACACCCTCTAGCAGGAGTGGGCAATGTTCAGGGAACTCTGACCAGGTCAGGAGGATGTGGGAGGCCTAGCTATGAGGCCTTGGGCAAGTCGCTTCTCCTTTCTGAGTCACAGCTTTCCAGGGTAGGAGGGGGTGATTTCAAGTTTGCCCCTCAGAGTTGTTAGACACATCAAATGAGTTCTAATGAATTGTTGTATTCTCTCAACTACCCTGTTGTCTGTATTTTACAGATGGGGTAACTGAAAGAATATGCACAGAAGGGTTAGTCATTTATCTAGGGTCACATAGCCGAGGTGACAAATGAATAGCAGTGGATGGAGGTGAGGGAGAGTAGTGAGCAAATGGGAACCCCCAGTGCCAAGGGGGAGCAGATATGAATGATTCAGCTTTGTTCTGGGGATCTAGGCAGGGGAGTGGGGGTGGGGTGAGCCTTTTGGTTTTGTTTTAGGGCTGCATAGAGCAGTAAGGGTTTCATTGTGGAAGTAGTGTGTGTGACTTTTGTACCAGAGCAGATGTGTTTGACTTGGAAGCAGGTGATGGATGAGGGGCAGGGTCTGGAGGTGGGGAGAATGGAGAGGAAGACTGGGACATAGCTATATAACCGGCATAGTGTGTGTGTGTGTGTGTGTGTGTGTGTGTGTGCGCGCGCGCGCGCATATGTGTGCAGGGCGGTGGGAGGGGAGGTGAGTGGGAAAGGTAAAGAAAGCTCCAGGAACAGTCACAAGGCTGAATTGACAGGACTTGGCCACTTGTTGGGGAGGGGATAGGTTTTAGGTTTGGGTCAAGATGGCCTAAGGGAGGTGCCTGTGAAACAGACCCAGAAACTTCTCTTTTGGCTTTGGGGATGGAACCCAAGACTTCGTGTGTGCAACACAAGTGCTTTACCACTGAGCTATATCCCAACTTTATTATTATTATTTTAATGTCAAGGAGCCCTGGTTGCCCTGCTTGGAATCTTATGGTTTCTAAACTGTTCTAGAATGCAGCCCATAGCCAGTCAAGGTGGCATTTCCAGCAACTTGGGAGGTTGAGGCAGGAGGATAGCAAGTTCAAGGCCAGCCTTAGTAACTTAGTGAGACCTTGTCTGAAAAGTAAAAAGGGCTGTGAATGTACTCAGTGGTAAAACACCCCTGGGTTTAATCCCCCATAAAAAAAAAATACAGCCCATATTTTGCTCTGTTGCCCTCAGTGCCTTGTGGGTTCTGGCCTTGGTGCCTTTTAGTTTGTTTGTTCCCTGAATCACCACACATTATCTTACCTCAGGTCTTTGCATTTGCTGTGTTCTCTGCCTGGAATACTCTCCTCCTTTTCATCATTCAAACCTCAACTAAAGTACCCCTGTTTCTCTGCCATCCTTTCTAAAGCATGCCCACAACCTCTGGACACTGCAGTTCCCCCGGTCTGATTTCCTTGAAGGATCCATGGGTACCTTACATTTTCTTGTTTGTTTGCTCACCATGTCTTTCCCCTGCATGGTATAAGCTTCATGCTGGCTGAGCTTGTCTGATCTATTGGCCCATGTATTTCCAGCACTTGGAGAAGTGCCTGGACACTAAGCTGTTTGCAGGAGGAAGGTGAATGTAGGGATCTGAAACCTGGGAGAAGTTTATGTCAAGCTCTGAGAGATGCCAGGATCACCAAGGGGTGGAAAATGAGTGTGAGGAGGAAAACGGGTATAAAGCTAAGGTTTGAATCCAGGGGATGTGGCCATAAGTATGGGGCAGGGGAAGGCAGAGAGTCCTGGGAAAGAACCTGAGAAGAAGCAGGAGAGAAAGGGGGTTGAGCTAACCAAGGAGGTGTTTAGGAAAGAGAAAATGTTGGGTGGTCACCAGTCTAAAGGCTAGGGGCTGGTTAAGTGGGGTGAAACAGGAGAGGTAGTACTTGCTTGCACATCACTCGACCCAGTGTGGAGGAGGGAAGGAAAGATGTTTCTAGACAGTACAACAGTGGAACCTAGGCTCAAAGAATGGAAGGGTGGTCAGGGGTGCATCTGACCATGGCTGTCTCTGCACTCTCTAGTAGAGGCCCTCTTCTTCTGACTCTGAACGTCCAGAAACCTACCTAGTATTAGGCATGAGAGGGTGGTTGCCCGTAACATTCAGAGCTCTACCCAGAAAGAAATCGAGTCAGGAGATGGGAAAGATGAGGGTGGTGCCAGAGGCACTCTGGGACTGTCCAGGTAGACAGTCCATAGCTGGTATTTAGAAGGCCCAGGCAGAGCTATGGTGAGATGCTTCTAGGGCTGGGATCCTGTTCTGTACTGAGATTCCTTATCATTCAGGGCTTACTGATTGTGAGCTATGAAAGCCGATTCTGAAACAAGAAGGGTGAGATGCTGGGGGTGTAGTGTAGTTTAGTGGTAGAGAGATGCTCAACATGTGCAAGGCACTGGGTTCAATCCCCGCAACTGCCAAAAGCAATAACAAAAACCCACGATGGTGAAATGATCCAGAGGTGTTGAGGAGGGTCGGAATCAGTCTCAGCTGTAGGGCCACAGGAGGGCTGGGCTTGGGAAGGAGCAGAGAGGAGGCGAGGGGTACAGAGCTCCAGCAGGGGCCCGGGAGAGGAGCAGAGGCTCAACATGCTGCTGTTGCTTCTGGGCAAGAGTATGTGTTCCCCTTTTAAGTTCCAGGGATTCCTGAGGTCCTTCTTGAGGTTTGAGGTGTCTTCATTCCTTCAGGCTCTCCTGTGGGGAAGAAACACTGAGATATAACATTGGAAAGGTGGAAAGGACTCTAGATTCCATTCATAGCCCATGTCCCCTTTCTCTCCCCTGGCTTCCTGAAGACCTGAGTACTAGGGAAGGATGAGTGAGGGTCCTGGTGCTTGTGTTCATCCCTGACCTCTTTGCTGCTCTTTTTGCAGGTGCTGGGAGCTCTGTTCCTCGCCATTGGCCTCTGGGCCTGGGGTGAGAAGGTAAGGTGGTGAGAAGGTAGGGCATGGGGCTGCCCTTGGGGTGAGGTGGTGGGAAGACCAGCCCCTCCCACCTACCTCTGCTCCCCCTGCACAGGGCGTTCTCTCCAACATCTCAGCGCTGACAGATCTGGGAGGCCTCGACCCTGTGTGGCTGTTTGTGGTGGTTGGAGGTGTCATGTCTGTGTTGGGTTTTGCTGGCTGCATCGGGGCCCTCCGAGAGAACACCTTCCTGCTCAAGTTTGTAAGTGTCCCTACCGGAGACCCAACTTCTTCCCATCCAATTCTTGCTGTGTAGTTGTTGTTTAGTAACAGGTAGCTTTATTGTTATGCTATTGTCATCATTAGATTCACGTTATCTATATTTGTTAGGATTCTTTCTGTTGTAAGTGCCCACAACCCAGTGGCCTAAGCATGAAAGGATATTTATTGGCTTATGTAAAAAACAACAGTAAACAAACCCGGGGTATGCCGGCCATAGGTACTTCACCAGGTCTGTTTCTCATCTCTGCACCCTTGGGTCGGTTCCCTTCCCTGGGGGTAAAAGGGTGCTCAGGAACAGGTGCTGGCTTCACCAGGACCTCCCAGGAACTCAAACTGAAAGCTATGGGTACTTTTCTCCCAACTCCTCTCTGAGTGCTTTAATTGTATGTCCTTTGCTGTGATTGGCTGATTCTGGACCAATCCTTGTGGGCTAGGAAGAGGTAGTGCTCTGATTGGTGGGCTGGTGGCACAGCCTGTTCGTTCTGTATCTGGGGGAGCTGGAAGAGAGCAGGAGGTGGCTCCTTTTGAAACCTGGCACAGAAGTTATGCCCCAGGGTGATTTTTTATTTAAAAAAAATTTTTTTAAAGAAAGCAGGTTTAGTTACCAGACAAGGGATGGATAGGTAATAAAAGCATTTTCTTTTACCATCATAGCACAGTACTAAAGTAGGTCGGGGATTGAGCTCTCTGACAACGTGTTTGCCAAGGATGCATGGGGCTCTGGATTCAATCATCAGCACTGCAAAAACAAAAACCTTTCTATTGGAACCACCAACTTCCAGTAATTTGCCAAAATGACTAACCCAAAGGGAAAGAGAGGAGCTCAATTCTTGTTCTCAAGACTTTTAGAAAACATGGAGTTGTTTGGAGCTGGAGTGCTGGCTTGGTGGTTAAGGTGCTTGCCTGGCATGTGCGAGTACACGGGTTCAAACCCCAGCACCCATGTACACAACTAAGTGTCACAACTAAGTGTAGGAGCAACGAAAGCATGTGAAAAACTCAATAAAAAATTGATTCTCTGACTCTCTCTCACTGTCCTTCTCTTTAAAAAAAAAAAAAAAAGAAAAGAAAAGAAAACACGGAGTTGTTCCTTTGGCCACCTGTATGTGAATCTATAAGAAGGGTGATATTGTTCAAAAAGGAATGCCCCACAAATGTGAGAAAACTGGAAGAGTCTACAGTGTCACCCAGCATGCTGTTGGCGTTGTTCTAAACAAGCAACCTAAGGGCAAGATTCTTGACAAGAGAATTAATGTGCATATTGTACATATTAAACACTCTTAAGAGCCAAGATAGCTCCTGAAATGTGTGAAGGAAAAATGATCAGAAAAAGAAGGAAGCCAAAGAGAAAGGTACCTGGGTTCAACTGCAGTGCCAGCCTACTCCACCCAGAGAAGCACATTTTGTGAGAACCAGTAGAAAGGAGCCTGAGCTGCTGGAACCTGTCAATTCATGTCATAATATATGTATTTAAAAAAAAAAGTAAACAGGGGCTGGAGAGGTAGCTCAGTAGTTGGAGCTCTTGGCTGACTTGTGGGAGGACCTGGGTTCAAGCCCCAGTACCACATACACAACTAAGTGTCAGAGAAACAAAAGCCAGATGAATAAATAAATAAAATTGATTCTCTCTCTTTCATTCTCTCCCTCTCTCTTAAGAAAAAAAAAAACTACTAAAATAATGAAGGTTGGGGACTGGGGATTCTGAGATCCCTTGGGTATTGGTGGAGGTAGGGGTGGAGCTCTTCCTCATGGTAACCCCAGTGCCCTGTGTCTCTAACCCCAACCATCTGTATACCCCTAATCCAGTTCTCTGTGTTCCTCGGCCTCATCTTCTTCCTGGAGCTGGCAACAGGGATCCTGGCCTTTGTCTTCAAGGACTGGATTCGAGACCAGCTCAACCTCTTCATCAATAACAATGTCAAGGCCTACCGGGATGACATTGACCTCCAGAACCTCATTGACTTTGCTCAGGAATATGTGAGTACAGTATCCAGCATGGGCCACATGAAGTAGATCCCTGACAGGCACACGAAAGAG